>JBBPBX010076871.1:0-10956 GCA_038048925.1 Garcialebias charrua
TTTAAAGACCGTGTAAAGTAAAATTAAATTTGTGTTTTGAGTTTGTCACACGGCATAAATATGTGTTATTAATCACCCATATAAATCTGACTGATTAAAAACATTGTTTACCTTATAAAATTAAGTCTCAAATATAAGGAAAAAACATGATTTTCCCAGGGTCTGGAACGGTGGGGGCGTGTCAGCGCGTGGGCGTGGTTTCAGCGCAGTTCTGCAGCTCAGAGCAAGTAGGAGGACCCTCTCGCTCAGAGCTGAACTGTGTGTGGAGGAGGAAGACAGGTTCATCAGTAAACCTGCTCTGTTTGCTCCTTTTTCCAAGAGTTACGCTGTTTTTAGTGCACAAACAACTCTGGTTTTATTTTAAAAGTTGAGGACACAACTATAATTCATAACTCCGCTGTTATGTGTTTAGAAGATGAGCGGACTCGCGCGGCTGCACCCGGTCCGACCCGACACATCGCATGCGGGGGCTGTGTTGGTGATTAAAATAAAGAGTAATCACGTTGATAACTAAGTATGCAATGGACCTGTCGCATTTTCTTAGCAAAAAAGGAGCTTGTGAACTTGTAGGGCACAGGCTTAGCAATAAAAAAAAAGAAAGAAAGAAAAGAAACAGGAAAGGCGGCGGCGGTGTCCGGAGGCTGAGGAGGGAGACGGTCAGTAGCAGGTGCCCTGACCATTAAAACATCCAGGGAAGATGCAGGAACGAGGCATAATTGATTAGCTAGCTAACAATGAACAAAATATCTATGCTATTGCTATCTGATGCTATCTGCGACTCGCGAGTGAACGGCTCCACCCATGCGAAGAACAATTTATATGACTGGAGCAGCAGGGGGTAGGGCTATACTAATGAGGACCGCGTGACGAAACGCGGTCCCGTTTAAAACACGCCTAAAAAATCCTGAAACACACATATCTTTATACACAGTTTCATGTATAACTCCAAAATTAATTGAGCTACAATTTTGAAACTTTTTACTCATTTACAACATTACAATTATCACATTTATAATGTTTATTTAAGAAAATGTTGAAATTCACTTTACACGGTCTTTAAAGTCTTTTTACGTTTTTCCGCTCCGCTTTCGTGTCTTCGCGTTGGCTTCATTTGTTTTCCATCTCCTCTGTCTTCCCGCTCAAGCAAACTGAGCACTTCCTGGATTTTTGGGTGATGTGTAACGCTCATTAAGGCTAGGCGCCTGACCACGGCCAGATATGGTAAATAGGCAGTCAGAAAAGGTTCAGCTGAGGAGCCTGTTGTGTGAATAAAACACCATCAGACAAGAAGCAAGTTTTAAGTTGTTTGTATTGTATAGACTTAGGAAGGTATTTATAATAATATTGTTTGTAATAATAATCATTTTCTTTGAGTATAACCAATAGACAAAATACACACAACAAAACAGACCCTAATTACAACCAATAGACAAAATACACACAACAAAACAGACCCTGATTACACCCAAGAGTTCTTTTTTTTTCTATTTTAAATCAGTTCTTGAATCCCGGATGATTAAAGGTCCATCAATCAATAATCTGGTAGTTTGTAGTTCATGATCCAGGGTAATATGTCCAGAAAAAAACAAATAGTTTGGTGCAATTTAAGTCCTACCGCACAGCTGCGGTGATCCGGTAGCTTGCCATCCTGGGTGGGAACAGGGGGTGAAAAAAACCCTGACCTAAACAAGGTCATAAACAAAACAAAAATTAGCATTACTATATACACAGGACTAAACTGTTATCAAAAATAGTTAAACATTCACATAGTTAAACATTCACAAAAACAAATAAAATAATTCCAGCAGGTATTTTTCAAGAATCATTCAAATGTCCTGTTAAGCACCTTGGTCAATGCAAGGCATTGTAGGAAGGTGCTATACAAATAAAGTTTATTATTATTATTATTATTATAACTTTATATGGGAAATAAAACAGATTCAAATAACATAAGCACATTTATAAACTCAATGTACAGTTTAAATATGTATCCATTGATATCAAAGCCAACAAGAATTACAACTCATAGTGCCACAATAATTGATAATATTTTCACAAATATAACAAATGGGGACGTGATAGGTGGTATCTTAACGACCGACTTAAGTGATCATTTACCAGTTTTCACAATCTATAAAAATGATCAAAGCATCACAAAAGCAGTTACAACGAAGAAAAAGATCATAAACACGTCAAAAAAAGTTTTGGAAAAATTAAAAGAGGATCTAGATAAACAAGACTGGAATGAAGTGTATGTTGATGATGCGAACAGAGCATATGATGAGTTTATGAATATCTTGGAAGCTCTGTATGAAAAGAATTGTGTGCAAACAAATTACACAAAGAGAAATACGGTTGATCAACCATGGATGACAAAAGGGTTGAGAAATGCTTGTAAAAAAAAGAATTATTTGTATTCATGTTTCTTGAAATTGCGAAGTCAGAGCGCTGAAGAAAAATATAAAAAGTATAAAAATAAATTAGTAGGGATTATAAGGAAACATAAGAAAGAATATTATAGTAAATTATTAGATAAAAGTAATGGTGATATGAAAGCAACATGGCGAGTAATGAATAGTGTCCTGAAGAATCATAAAACAAAAACTGGTATTTCAAAATATTTTGTAAAAGACAACGATGAAATTCATGATGAAAATGAAATTGTAAATGGATTTAATCAATATTTTGTGAATGTTGGATCAAGCCTTGCAGCTAAAATACCAAAAGTAGATAATAATGTGATCCATTCAATTACAGGTTGTGCAAATAGTATTTTTCTAAATGGAACTAACAAAGAGGAAATAATGAATGTAGTAAAAAATCTTACAGACAAGAGATCAAAAGACTGGGTGGACATGGATATGATGTTTGTAAAGGACATAATGAGCCATGTTATTGAGCCGTTTACATACATATGTAATTTATCATTTTCAACAGGAATATTTCCAGATAATATGAAAGTAGCTAAGGTCGTTCCTCTTTTTAAAAATGGTGATAAATGTGTGTTCAACAATTATAGACCTATATCCTTGTTACCACAGTTTTCAAAAATTCTTGAAAAACTATTTGTAAACAGACTAGATCAATTTATAGATAAACAAAATATTCTAAGCAACAGTCAGTATGGGTTTAGAGCAAAAAACTCTACATCAATGGCTCTCATGGAATTAATGGAACAAATAACTACTGCTGTCGATCAAAAACAATATTGTGTCAGTATTTTTGTTGATTTAAAAAAAGCATTCGATACTATTGATCACACCATTCTCCTTGAAAAACTGAACAAATATGGTATTAGAGGACCAGCATTACAGTGGGTATCTAGCTACTTGAAAGATAGGAAACAATTTGTACAAATAAATGATGTAAGATCTGACCTCTGTAATATCACATGTGGAGTTCCCCAAGGCTCTGTACTTGGACCAAAGCTATTTATTTTATATGTGAATGACTTGGTAAATGTGTCAGGACTCCTTAAATGTGTACTTTTTGCTGATGATACCACATTTTTCTGTTTAGGTGAAGATATAGAACAAATGTTGGAATTGATAAAGACAGAATTTGTCAAGATACAAACTTGGTTTAAAATAAATAAATTATCATTAAATCTAGAAAAAACTAATTACATGATATTCAGTAATAAAAAGAAAACTGTTGATGTTCCACTCAAAATTGAGGGTGTTGAGATTTGTAGAGTGAGTGAGGTGAAGTTTTTGGGTGTTATCATTGATGACAAACTGACATGGAAACAACACATAAATTCTGTAAGAATAAAAATAGCTAAATCGATTGCAGTACTGTACAAAGTCAGAGACCTATTGAATGATAAAGCTCTGTATTTGTTGTATAACACAATCATTGTTCCACACTTAATCTATTGTATTGATGTTTGGGGGAATGCGTGTAAAACAATCACAAAGCCTATTTTTGTATTACAGAAAAGAGCTGTAAGAATTATCACTAGAAAACATTACCGTCATCCATCAAGTACATTATTTTATCAACTGAAGTTATTGAAGTTCCATGATTTGGTAGACTATAATATTTTATCAGTTATGTACGTATAGGGCTCAAAATAATGCATTACCTTTAAATATCCAAATGCATTTTGTTAAAAGACAAAGTTGTTATAATCTTAAGGGGACAGAGATGTTTGTAAAACCACAATTCAGAACTAGTTTGAAGGGACGTTCTACCTCAATCCAGGGAATTAGATTATGGAATGGCTTGGAGAATGTAGTTAAAAATGCCAAGTCAATGTTTACATTTAAGAAAATGATCAAAACGAATGTGTTAAAAAAAATATATGAAATAGCGTAATGTGTATTGTATTAGTTAGAAAATTAGAAAGAGTTAGTCATTTTGTACTGTTGGTTGAAGATTATTATTGTTTAATCTGATTGTTGGAAAAAAGGGGCAGATATAATAAGATTTATTCTTCTTTCTGCTACCTTTCATTTTTTTATATTTTGTACATTATCATTTATGGGATTGTCTTGTATTGTTTCTTTTGTAAAAAAAATGAACAAATTTAATAAACATAAACATAAACTTCAATTCAAAGACCACATCAACAGTAGGCTACAGATCAAATTAAAGTTACAGATCAAGTTTTAAAGTGCACTTCCAAGTTGTATCCAAGTTTAATTCATATAAGAGTCAATTAAGCTTAATTTACTTCAATATTGTTTCAAAAAACAAATAGTAATTTCTTTTGTTTTATTGCGCAACCCAAAAGAAATTAACCAATTCCAAATTTCTATAGGCAGTCAACAGATTTAATGAAAAGTAACTAAAATGATCCTAAAAGGATGAAATTACAAAAATCAAAGGATTTATTTAATACTTTACGTATATATATTCTATTCGGCCACGAAATTAACAAAAAGAGAATGATCTTTTAATCACTAAGACCACTTTTAAATCTCAAATACATAAATGGAGTGGGCGTGTCGCCACCGCATTTTTATTTCATAAAAGGAACCCAAATACTGTACATAAAACAAACGACTCACCGTTGAGTGGTTGACACAAAACACCCAATACAATCCTCCGGCCGCGTTAATTTGGCTTGATACAGCGGGGTTCTCTCATGATTTATGAAGACGCCAAGCACAACCAGCTAGCCACAGCGTTAGCACCCGAGTTCACCTCTGACCCGGAAGATGTCAAGATGGAATAGTCCATTTTTAGTAGGGGGATACAGAAATCGACCGGTTTTTGTATTGCGTTTTTAATGATCGTTTTCATCGTAACTATAATTATTTTTATGTTAAACGTACATTAACAAGCAGGAGCAATGTTAGGGATGTAGGTGACTGGCCGGGCGGGGCGGGGCCAGGGCCCCTGCTGATTGGGGGCCCCAGGCAACGGCCTCATTTGCCTATATGATAGATCCGCGTCTGTCTCTTCTTCACAACAACAGTCATTCTATACACAACCATCTGATCCTGTCTAGCCACACTCTCCCCTGCCACAACCTTACAGTCTCCAATCTCCCTCAGGTTTCCTCTTCTACACAGAATGTAGTCGACCTGCATACTCCTTCCTCCACTCTATGATATATATATATATATACATATATACATATATACATATATATACATATATATACATATATACATATATATACATATATATACAGGTGGTCCCCGACTTACGAGCGAGTTCCGTTCCTACGAGTCGCTCGTAAGACGAAAATTCGTATGTCGGAACACGAAACACGTGTCGCTCGTAAGTCCGGATTTTCGGTCGTAAGTCGGAAAATTTATGCTAGCGCTACTACGAACACTCGTTTTTCAACACAAACGTACATACTAGTTCATAAACATGCTCAGAAACTTGTTTACAAACTGTTAGCTAACACACTTTCATCTAAAAACACATACCAGTGCTGTATTTTCTGTATGTTCTGTACAACTCTACTGTTCGTTAGTCAGCTCATAAGTCCGGAACCTCATATGTCGATGCGCTCGTAAGTTGGGGACCACCTGTATATATGTATACTGTATGTATACATATATACAGTATATATAAATATATATATATTTATATATATATATAATGTGTTATGTGTTGTCATCATATTCACATACAATGGTGAAATTGGCTCTCTGCATATAACACATCCGCCACCAGGTGAAGCAGTGGGCAGCTACTCAAAGCACCCGGGGAGCAATGTGGTGTGCTGCTCAGAGACACCACAAGATGTGCAATGACTGGGGATTGAACCTTGGACTTTGAGTCACGAGTCATCAGTGTATTAATGGGATTAATCCCTCATTACCAACCTGCTGAAGAAGTACATCTCCTATTCCATGTATGAAGTAATTTTGTGAGTTGTCCATTTGGGTCGCAGCCTGCCGGCGTTCCTGCAACGCTCTGAAGAAGTTCCTGTGGTAGACCAGCAGAGGGTCCAAAGACGGGAAGATGCGAGCCACATAGTCCCCATCCAGCAGCAGCTCCTCCAACATGCCTCTCCTGAACACCTCCGACATGACCGTCATGGTTTCAATATGGTGCAGCTCTGTCTGCATCAGCTCTACAGGGAGGGAAATAAAATATATTTGTATGTTTACCAGGTCAGGTGAGATCATTTGTGGGTAACTCTTTCCCAGTCCACAGTCTGTAATTTGCTTGTTTAAGCAAACTATGAGCAATTTGGAGGAGTGTAATCTGAGGGGTAAGCCTAGCATCACATGTTCCAATACGGAGCATTACCTTGATACTTATAACGAGCTGCTGGTCTCTTGTGATTGGCATAAACTCATGTAATTTTTACCGTTTTAGATCATTTTTAAAGAAGCTCCCAGTCACTTGTTGACAAATTCCTGGCTCAAATTCAATGTCAAACTCTTCTTATTTCTGTTATGTTTTTTGGTGATTTATTTTCCAGCTGTTTTTTTCCACTGGTGTCAAACTTGTATTTTTTAATAATACTCTGAATGACTGATTTTATAAACATTAGGCCAAACACCTCACCACTACTGTGGGAATGTTTTGGTCTTAATACAAATAAAACGAGAGCTAAAAAAATACTTAGTGGAGATGATTTCAAGAAGTGATTTAAAAATGTGACAATTAACAATGTAAAACTTTTTATTTATTTATTTATTTAACCTTTATTTATACAGGTAGTCTCATTTTCAGGGACCTGATTGGGAGCAGATGATGGGGGTTAAGGGCCTTGCTCAAGACCCAGAGTGGGGCAAATGAGGGTGGAGGCAGGTGTGGGTGATAATGTAATAATGTAATGTAATAATGGCAAAACATCAGCAGTAAAAAGTAAATTAGGATATCTTAAGACAGGTCATTATCAAGTACATATGAAATCAAAGGTCTAGCATTCGTTGAAGTAAATATCATCTCCATCTTCCATTCCAGAGTTTTGAACTAAGATCATCTCATCTTGAAAAATGTTGCAAAATCTCATGCGATCTGTTGGCGCTCACAGTGCATGTTGGGGATGACTCTCAGCTGCTAACACATTAAATTTAATATTGATATCTATATCTATAAAAGCGTTTGATGTACAACCGTTTTTATTCAGTAAAGTTGATTAGCTGTGGCGCCCATCTTGACTAGAGCTGACTCCAAAAAGTTGTTTATTAAGTACAGTGATTGTTTTCTGAGAGTTTCATTAAATCAAATCACTGGTTCATAAAATATTTTTGCTAAAACAACAGACAAATAAACACACACAGACACAAGTTCTTTCAAATTCTGACAGTCTTGCTTGGTTGCACGATGCTACTAAGCCTTTAGAAGGTGTCAGACCAAAGACTTTTAAAACCAAAGATTAAAACCAACCAGACTTTTTAAAACAATTGAAACATGTCAGTCCAATTTACTCATTTAAAAGTCTCAAAACGCTCCAGAAAGCACAAAGTGTTGCCCTTCATCAAGCCAAGGAGCATCTTATCACAGATGAGTACATCCTCAATCAAGTATCGTCAATAATTCATGCCGTGTTTGTGCTATCTGATTTGCAATTAGCTTTGGCTCAACCATCAGAAGTGTTTAACAAGTGGTTCTTTCAGTTGCTGGGTGAAATAATGGCATAAACAAAGATAAATTCAGACTACAGGTAGTCCTCGACTTACGGCGGTCTTGATTTATGGCAATTCTGTGTTACGAACGCATCTTATTAATAAAATATAATATAAAATAAAACAAAATAATAATAATAATTTGAAAAATCTTATTTTATGTGTTTAAATGTTCTTGATTTTATGTGTACAGCACTTTGTTGCAGCTGTGGTTGTTTTAAATGGCTTTGCAAACAAATAAATTATTATTATTACTGTATTATTATTTTGAAGCCGATTACGCAGTTTTCGGCAGTTGTCGTTTAGCTTCGGTTACCTCCAGCTTCGACAGCCGGCTTTGGACAGACCGTCTGTCCGATCAGAGATTGCTTCGCTCGGATAAATGAGCTGGAAACGGTCGGTGAACTCTGTGGACGTCTCAGGGACGAACGGCTTGGCGGCCTGGATGTTGGTGGCACCCGGAGCTAACAAGCTAAAACGCGGACGAACGGCTTGGCTGCCTGGATGTTGGTGGCACCCGGAGCGAACATGCCAACGCCAGCCCCACCGGGGACACAGAGCTGACGGGCGGCGGAGATGCCTGCTGCGGCCGGGAGCTCGCCTCGATGCTCCGCCTGGCAGCCTCAGATGTTGGTCGGACCCGGAGCTAACATGCTAACGCGGAGAAACAGCTTCACCAGCTCCCAGTAAGTTATTAACACTTTTTACCTTCATTATGGCTCCAAATGTATGGAGCTAACATGCAGTTACAAACAGTTTGGACCGCGTGAAGCAGCTGGAAGCTGCAGAGCTCGGACGTGCAACGAGCTAACATGCTAACAGACATGCTAACTATTTTTTTCCTTCATTATGGCTCCAAATGTACTGTATGTGCTTTTTGATGATTATGTAAGGTACTGTGTTAGGATAGGCGAAGTGCTTGTTAACTTGGTAACTGTACTGTACAGTACCGTACATGTACGTGTATAAGTGGCGGCTCGTGTGTTTTCCGACTTACGACGATTTTCGACATGCGAACGGCCGTAGGAACGGAACTCGTTTTAAAGTCGAGGACTACCTGTATTTATATAGCAACATGTCACAAATAAAGTCCTCTCAGGGCACAGCCCAGGAAAAGTAAACAGATCACATTCACACCCTGAAGCATACAGTCCAGGTCGTTTCACTTCTTTTTAATCCAGTCCGATTATAATTCCAAAAGTCTCACCATAGATTACATTCTGTCGTTTGATGGTGCGCCTGTCGTGTTGTCTGCAGAACTCTGGACTGACTGCGAGGCTCCACGACTCGGCCTCGAGCCCCAGCAGGTCAGCTGACAGGTCATTCAGTAGATGAGCATCAACAGAATCTGTAGGTACAACCAGAGTGAATACGTTTTCTCTTCTGGATCGCAGTTTAATTGGCTCTAAACCCTGTAGGTCGTTTTCTCCTGACCCTTTGTGCTGCTACGCAGGTCGATGAACAGGGGGGTTGTTGTCACAGGTGTTCCCTCTTCATACAGTGAGCTGTTAGGACAAGCCACCATGCTGAAGTCACTGTCCGCTCCTGCTGTTTCACTCAACCCTCTGCTGGGAAGCAACGTTAGGACTGAACACGCTTGTTGACAACATGTACTGTATGTGAACTACAGTTTCAGTCATACGGACATTTTCAAATTCCAACTCTGGACAGTAGGCCTGTCGCAGTAACAAATTTTTCTGGCCGATTAATTGTCTCAGAAATTATTGCGATAAACGATAATGTTGTTTTAAATTTGACAATAATTAGTAATTATTGTCAAATTTTAAAAAGAAATGTTGGTTAATTTGTTTTGAGTGTAGTACCTTTTTTGACCACCGGATGGCAGTATAAGGTCGTTTGAACCAAAGGATGGATGGTGAGGGAGTGAGCAACGTGTCTCTTTAAGAAAATGGGAGGGAGGCCCCTTGACGTGACATGGGCTGTCTCTCCGTCCTGTTTTTCAGTTCTCAAAATGGAGGACGCTCAGTGGTTTGAGCTCTTTAGCATAGCATTTGTCACACAAAGCTTTTAATAAAAAAATCAGTAAACAAGTTCTTAGCTTCTTTTTGCAGAGAAAAACAACTTTTTACACAAAGGCACGGGTTTCAACCCTGAATTTTGGAGCTTCAACAAGACAGAGATTTTTTTCCCCGAGGTCAACCTGTTAGCTTAGCTCGATCCAAAAACACGATTTTGGACGGTTAAAACGAATTTTAAATAAAAGAGAAAGGGAGGGGTCAGTGAAGAGCACCGAGCTGAGCCTTGTTGTCATCCAGTATTTTCAGTAGAACGAGAGAGACATAAAGAAACGATAAAGCCAATAAATGAAAATGAGGTAGATCATTTTAATTTATCATCAACTGATTTATTGTTTATTGCGACAGGCCTACTGGACTGCAAAACTGTGCCATTGCTATTAATTCAGTACCTAATCACTAACGTACAGAATTTATTTCCGAATGTATAGAATATTTTAAATGTCACAGCTCTGGACATGCCGACTTACATAAATTATTCACATCACTACATCACAGGATGTACATAGATATGTTTAAAGACCATAAATAAATTACACATAAGACAAGTTATGGAATATTTAAATGGCTGTACCGGCTATCTATGGAGATAGACTGGCTTTTAGAAAATGAAGTGACCGTTTCTCTTTTCCCTTCTCTGGTCACAGATGAAACTGAAGAGGACGACGAACATGAAAAGGCTGAAGCGTTTTCTCTCCCAAAGTCTAAAAGGAAAGATCAACAGGAAGAGGAATCAATCTCCCTGTGGAGGTTTTTCCGCTGCACAAACACTTCACGTGCAAGTTTAAAAGGTCCACTGACGTGATTTTTCTACTATTCATAAAATTGCTCTCTCTCTCTCTCTCTCTCTCTCTCTCTCTCTCTCTCTCTCT
>JBBPBX010076872.1:0-17003 GCA_038048925.1 Garcialebias charrua
GTAAGAGTCAGAGTCAGAGAGTCAGAGAGAATTTATTGTCATTTGCACCGCATGTAGTACATGTGTTGAAAACGAGATTATGTACACAGGGTCCCAGTTACATCCAACAACAAATGCAAGAGAAAAACAATAATAACATCTAGGATTAACTAAGAGAGACATCAGCTAGTAATACACTAAGCCCTAATGTAGTAGAAAAACATCATTATAAACAGCAGCACGAACATGAGCAGATGGTCACAGATGAACGCAGCAACAAGAAACAGATCAGTCATCAGCATGATGTGACATTTTGCAGTGTTTATTCTTATTATTTATTTATTCATGAGTCTGACCACTAGACTGAGGAACAGCTTCTACCCTGAGGCTGTTAGACTCATGAATAAATAAATAATAAGAATAATCACTGTGAAATATCACATCATGCTGATGCTGATCTGTTTTCTTGTTGCTGTGTTCATCTGTGACCATCTGCTCATAAAGACTCATGTTCGTGCTGCTGTTTGTAATGATGTTTTTCTATTACTCTAGGGCTTAGTGTATTTCTAGTTGGATGTTTTTCTTAGTTCATATCCTAGATGTTATTACTGTTTTTCTCTTACATTTTGTTGTTGGATGTAACTGGGACCCTGTGTACATAATCTCATTTCATCACATGTACTACATGCGGTGCAAATGACAATAAAGACTCTCTGACTCTGACCATGCAGTGCTCATAGAAATGAACTCTCAGACTCTACAGACCTCAGTCAGCAGGTCAAAGGTCATGGTGTCGGCTGTCTAAAAACAAAATGGCAGCACCACTTAAGTTTGAAAAGTTTCATTGGAAGGAACCACAAGACTCCTGGGACAAAACGAAATAAAATGATATGCTTACCCAGAATGCACTGCAACAAACACCTTATCCCAGCTGTCATCCACTGAGTCGGCCATAAACTCCTCTGCCGACCAAAGGATTCCAGTTGTTGTCATTTTGTGTTTCAGAGATTCTGTTTTCTTTCAGAGATCCTCACAGGTAAAGTCTTCACTTTATCTTAGTAGAACTTAAACTGGTAAAATCTGCTGCTCACCTGTGACTCGAGCATAAACCGGCTTATCAGAGCTGCGTTCCTTCAACTCTCATCTCATTCAAACTCTGTGCTGGGTTTTTGTGGTAAAGTCTGACCCAAGGAAATCGATTCACACAACAACTCTAAGAAAAGAAAGGATTTAATTCCCAAAATCAAAAGCTGATGTGCCAGCAGGCCAAAAGAAAAAGGGAACTGAAACACAAAAAGCAAATACGGGGTGGCAAATACAAAAATAATCAAAGACACGGGGGTCATGACGGAGAAAAGAAGCAAACAGAGCATGACGAACCGGCGAGTGACCAAGATCCAGGGGTATAAAAAGGGTGGGAGTGATGAGACAAGTGGAGACAGCTGAGACGAATGAAAATGACATGCAGGTGTGTGATGAGGAGCAAGATAAACTGAGGGGGATGCAATGGAAATGAAAACAAAACAAAGAACAACACGACTAAAATAAACTGAAACAAGCAGCGAACGACGGCAGTCACCACTTAAACGGACAACACTGTGATTGTAAATGAAAGCAGCAGAGCGCCGGAGAAAGGCTGACGTCTTTCATACTTTAGACATGTGTTCATTAACTTTACTACTAAACACACAGAGACAATCAGAGGTGGAACGCTCTGAAACTGTAGTTTAACCAGCAACAAACAGGAAGTCACTCACTTGAACCACTGACTAGTAATGATACGGTGAAGACAGGATGATGTGTGGGTGTGCACAGGCTCCGTGCACATCAGGATTAATGTTAGGATGATTAAATTGATTCAGTCACCAAGAAGCCCCCCATCCTGCACCGTGCCAGCTTGTAGTCTGTTCCCAACCATGCAGTTCATTAGAATGAATGAATCGTGGTTGAGCCAGGTCACCTCAACACCATGTTGGTTAGTTTCTTCAGAGCATCACATATAATTTACACAGATTTAATTAAAATGTTTCCTGTTAACATAAACGTCTTCATTCTGTGATGGAGCTTTTATGTCAGTGTGTGTGCAGTCCATAGCTCCGATTACATCAGGAAAACTGTCTGTTTCTGCAAACTGTGCTTTAATGTTGGCTGTTCAGCTGCATTGTGGGTAATTTGATATTCCTGGTTGACAAAACGGATCATTCCAGGCACACAGCTGGCATGGCTCGGCTCAGGGTGGACTGGCTCAGTCCTGATCGGTCTGCCAGCTCCCTCTGGAATGACCCTGTTGCTGTAGGAACCCCAGTATGGTCAGTAGCTGTACGTGCACGGGCAGTGCACGGCTCCTTGTTGTGTTGCGCTCCAAGACCAGCTGCAACTCCAAGCACAGTTCCAGGATTGTCCTTGGAAGACTAAAACATCTGACGACCCTGTCGTCATCGTGGTTCAGAAGATGCTCTCTGAGCATCGCTGCATTTGTTAAATCCTCTGATGAGACTGAAGCCGTTGTTGTTCAAGTATTTTCTGCATAACTTTGTGCACTTTTTATATCCACTCATCTAATTTCATACATGTGGACATATTCATTGTTCATCATGTGTGTCCGGTGTGTACAATCATAGTTTCCACATCAAGTTTCCCAGCATCACCTCCAAGTGTCGACAATGGACCAGTAACCATAGAAACGTGCATACACCAGCCATGAAGTTGGCGGGAGGCTGCGCTCATTTCATTCTTGATACATCTGAAGTTTTGTGTAAAAAAGTGCGTTCACCATATTTTTGTATCCCTGATGTCTGGGGCCCTCCAGACCCATCCCCCCCAAACATCTGATGTCCACACCCATCACTAATCTTTCTCACTTACCAACAGGTCCATTCAGGTCTGCTCTGATCACCACTCTCTCCTCTCTGAGACCACTATCAATTCATCCAGCTCTTTCCAAAATGCATCTTCTTCCTTCACATCACATCCAACCAACTTGTGGAGGAGCATAACCACTGACAACATTTAGCATCAGACCTTCTGAGTAGCGGAATGTTACAGGCGTACTGTAACCCCCAACGGACAAAGGCGGAATGATACAGAATCAGTACAGTATTAAAGGTAACGGCGCGAGACGAGCAGCGTGGCGAGTTTTGGCGAACAGAGACGAGAGATACTGTACAGTACAGCGATTTTTTGAGAGAGTTTGGTAGCTAGCTAAGACGTGCGTGCTAACTTGACAATGGCCCTGAAAAGAACGAAGGAGTCTACGGATGGGAGCGCTGCGAAGAAACGCAAAGCTATCTCGATGGAGGTAAAGTTGGAGATTTAAAAATTGGCAGATAAGGGAGAAAAGCTGACAGACATCGGAAAAAAATTAGGCTTGGTAACAGTAAGAACGATAATGGCTGAGAGCTTGAATCCTTGACCATGTGAGAGGGTCATGCCCTGATGAAATCAACCATAATTACAAAACAAAGGTCCGGTCTTATTATTGAGATGGAACGTTTGTTGGTTTTATGGCTTGAGGATCAAAATCAGCGACACATACCCATTACGAGATGGCCGAGATAGTGTAGAGGCAGGGCAGCCAGTTCAGGACCGGAAGGTCCCGGGTTCGATCCCCGGTCACTGCATACCTCGTTGTGTCCCTGGTAGGGGTGTAACGATACACAAAACTCACGAGACGAGAGGTTGAGAGCAAGATGGCGCCGCTGCGTCTGGCATGCCGTCCACCTCTGCTTTATTCGCTACTTGTGTTTCTGCTATTTTTAACGTTTTTGCCTTCAGTATGGTCTCTGTCAAAGCTACGTACATACGATCGCCTGGCACTTTTGAATATTCGAGACTTTATGCAGAACTTTCCAACCACCTTTGGCAAACATTCTCAGCTTCCGCCACCGCCACACCTTGCCTCGGTGCCTACCTGTTTATGGCGTTCTCTCGCCGCGCTGCCCTCCAGGAGCCGTCGACGTCGACGCGGAAGGAGAAGCGGACTTCACGTCAAACTCCGGATTCGGGATTCTAACTCCCACGGCATTTACAACCGGCTAACAAGGGATTGCTATCGTTGGCTCCGGCCGGTTGTCCCGGACGCCAGCTGCACACGCCCACGCAGCCGGCTCGTTGGGACCCACATCCGGGGCTGCGTTCAGGAACACCTCCGTCCACTTCAGCATGGATGTCAGCAAACGGTCAGGAACTCCGTTCGTTTGGCACTGATTAACATCAGATCACTAGCTAACAAAACATTTATCATGAATGACTTTTTCTCCTCACACACACTGGATTTTCTTCTGTTAACGGAGACGTGGATGAAACCGGATGAAAACAGTGCTTTCTCAGAGCTCCTCCCTCCTGGCTGTTCCTTCCTCAACTCCCCCCGTCTCACGGGTCGTGGTGGGGGCATTGCTTCAGTTTTTAGAGACAATTTCAAATGTAGACTTTTACCTGCAAAAACATATTCTTCTTTTGAGTTACAGCTGTTCGTGGCTGAGCTGACACAGCCTGTATTATTTGGAATTTTCTATCGTCCCCCTAAATATAATAAGGATTTTATTCAACAATTTGCTGAATTTTTAGCAGACTCCATCCCCAAATTTGACAATTTACTTTTTTGTGGAGATTTTAATATTCATGTTTGTTGCCCGTCCGATCAGTTAGCCTCTGATTTTATTAATCTTTTAACATCTTTTAACTTAATACAGTCTGTGCGTGGGCCAACTCATCTTCTTGGACATACGTTGGACCTTATTATATCTCATGGGCTATCCATCTCACTCTGTGAAACATCTGAAACTGCCATCTCAGATCATTTCCCCATCATGTTAGAGTTTTCGGCCCCCCTACCTGTCAGTAGGCCTGCTGTTGCAGGTCATTGGCGTCGTATTTTTACTCCTGAGACTGCTGGACTGTTTACCACTGCTTTTATGGACTTTCCAATTTCGAGTACAGATGAATTTTATCCAGAGGACTTCCTTCTCTCTTTCAAAACCACCTGCTCTGACATTTTAGACTCCATCGCTCCTCTTCGGTTTAAATCCACCAAACCAAGCGCTGAGCCGTGGTTAAACGATGCCACGCGTACTCTCCAGAAATTATGTAGGAAAGCGGAACGACAATGGAAGAGAGACAAACTTCCTTCATCCTTAAAATTTTTGAGAGAATGCTTTAAAAATTACCAGAGATCTGTCAAAGAGGCGAAATGTCTATTTTTATCTGGTTTGATTTCAAATAATTGCCATTGTCCTAGAGTGTTATTTAACACTATTAATTCTGTTATAAATCCAACTGTGCGTATTCTACCAGATGCCACAGCCACAAACTGTGAAAACTTTTTAAAATTCTTCCAGGATAAAGTGGCCTCAGTCAGACAGGTCACTGGTCTTGTTGCTCCTGACTACTCTGTTGTCTCTGTAGCTCCGGTTGTGTTTGAACAGTTTCAACCAGTGTCTCTTGCCACTCTCACTGATGTTGTTCAACACTTAAAGATCACCAATTGCCCTCTGGACTTTCTTCCGTCCAGGTTTTTAAAAGAGGTTTTTAATTCTGTGGGTTTCTGTGTTTTAACACTTTTAAACTCCTGCCTTCGTTTAGGAATTGTCCCTGCTGCATTTAAACATGCTGTAGTTAGGCCCCTTCTTAAAAAACCTCACCTGGACCCATCAATTTTATCTAATTTTAGACCTATTTCTCATCTGCCTTTTTTATCTAAAGTTTTAGAAAAAATTGTTTTTATGCAGTTACAACCTGTTTTGGAAAATCATGGTATTTTTGAAACATTTCAGTCTGGTTTTAGATCCCGTCATTCTACTGAATCAGCCTTGTTAAAAGTCCATAATGACATTTCCATGTCCATGGATGCCAAGTGTCCCGTTGCACTGGTGTTGCTGGACCTCACAGCTGCATTTGATACAGTAGACCACACTGTCCTTCTATCTCGCCTACAACGTTATGTTGGAATTTCTGGTACAGCACTGAAGTGGTTCACTGCCTACTTGACCAACAGAACATTCTCTGTCATGTTGGACACTCTTTCTTCCTCCACTGCCGTTCTTTCTTGTGGTGTGCCACAGGGTTCTATTCTTGGTCCTCTCCTCTTCTCACTGTACATGCTGCCTCTTGGATCAGTAATAGCCAGACATAATTTTTCTTTTCACTGCTATGCTGATGATGTACAAATTTATCTACCAATGAAACCCAAAAACAGTAATCTTCTCACTCCCTACTCTGATTGTATTAACGACATTAAACAGTGGCTTCACCGTAATTTTTTGTTTTTAAACGAAGGAAAGACAGAATGCATCTTCTTCGGCGATGATGCTCCCTGTAACTTTGGTGCTCTAACTTCCAAATGCAGACCAACAGTTAAAAACTTGGGGGTGACATTTGACAAGGACTTAAAATTTGATAAACACATAGCGTCTGTAGTCAAGGCCTGTTTTTATCAATTACGTCTTTTATACAAAGTTAAACCTTTTTTAAATCGTTTTGATTTAGAAAAGGCCATTCATGCTTTTATCACCTCAAGACTTGACTACTGTAATTCCCTGTATGCGGGAATTTCCCAATCCTCCATTAGACGCCTTCAATTGGTCCAAAATGCTGCAGCTAGACTTTTAACCAACACTTCCAGACGTGAACACATTACCCCTGTTTTATTTTCTCTCCATTGGCTTCCAATTGATTTTAGAATTAAATTCAAAATTTTATTATTCACTTTTAAAGCACTCAATGGTCTTGCCCCACTATATTTGACTGATCTCGTAACTGTCCGTGAATATAGGAGAACACTGAGATCATCTAATACATTTCTCCTGTCCATCCCAAAGTCCAACTACAAACGTTGGGGTGACCGGGCCTTTTCTGTCGTTGCACCCAGTCTCTGGAATAAGCTACCTCTGGACTTGCGCTCCATCACTCATATGGAGTCTTTTAAATCTAATCTTAAAACCTTTTTATTCAGGCAGGCTTTTAATACCTAGTACAGTAGTTCTTTGACATTCTTGTTAGGTCTTAATTTGTTGTTAGGTCTTAATTGTTTTTAATTTTTAACTGGCTGTTTTTTATTGTTATTTTTGATTGTTTGTTTTATTTCTGTATTGTTCAGCACTTTGTGCACCTTCTGGCTGCTGAAAAGGGCTCTATAAATAAAGATTGATTGATTGATTGATTGAGACAAATTACAGAGCTCGCGAGAACGAGACGAGATTTTAATATTAGTTCAAGAAAACTTCAAAGATCGGTTTTATGCCGCAAAAAGGCTTTTATTCTGTTTTAACATGTATTACAAACCCAACTGATGTCTTCATTTTACTGATTGAATCTCCTTAGACCTTAGAACGTTCAACTTTGTTTAAAAAAAATAGATATTCACGCAGGACTTTCCAAAAATTGAACATAAATATCCGCATCAGCACTGACTCTGCAGCCGTCACTCACCAGTGTTGCCAGATTGGGCGGTTCACCGCGATTTTCCTTCTGACTTTTGCGGGTAAAGAGTGCTTTGGGTGGGTGGGACTCTATCTGGCAACACCGGTCACACCGGTGTTTACACGCGTGTCTTTACATTCGGGGCAGCGTCGGCACCGGGACCCTCCATCAGTAGTTGGGGCGTCTTCTATAGCAACTTCATCCGGCGAAGCCATGCTGTCCGTGACGCTGACTTGCTAGGGGCTCTGCTAGCGCTAGCATTAGCGTCTCGCGAGACAACGTTACCTCTCAACGAGAGATATTGCGGGAGTTTAATATCGCGAGATCTCGTACAACGAGATCTCGTTACATGCCTAGTCCCTGGGCAAGACACTTAACCCTGAGTTGCTCCCGGTAGGACTGGATGGCGCCTTGCATGGCAAGCTACCGCTACGGTGTATGAATGTGTGCATGAATGGGTGGATGGCTGGTACTGTAAAGCACTTTGGGGCTCCTCACAGGGGGCTGGAAGGCGCTATATAAGTGAGCTCCATTTACCATTAGCCTGCCCGTCATTCAGGAAAAAGCTAGACGGATCTATGAGGCTTTAAAAGCCGCGAAGGGGGAGAGCAGTGCTGCAGAGGAGTTTACTGCTTCTAGAGTGTGGTTTCAAAGATTTAAGGACAGAGCCAATTTTCATAACATCAAAATCAAAGGTAAGCACAACATGTTGTCTGTGTTTCATTTCTCTTTTTATTTCATTTTATTACAGTTATGTTACATCAGCTTAATCTTGCCATGTGTGTGTGTGCATTTCAACCAGGTGAGGCCGCCAGTGGGGATGTCGACGTAGCACGTGACTTCCCAGACACTTTGGCTGCTATAATCACGGAGGGAGGTTACACAGCACAGTAGGTCTTCAATGTTGATGAGACAGGACTCTTTTGGCAGAGGTTACCCAACCGCACGTACATTGCGAAGGAGGATAAAACAGCTCCAGGTCACAAAGTGGAAAAAGAACGTTTGACGTTGCTGTTCGGGGGAATGCTACTAGAGACTGTAAGCTTAAACCGCTCTTGGTGTACCAGTCCGAGAATCCCAGAGCCTTTAGGGGGATTAATAAAACTGAGCTGCCAGTGTATTGGACCTCAAACAGAAAGGCAGGGTGACACTGGCTGTATTCGAGGACTGGTTCACCAAGCATTTTGTGACAGATGTCCAACAATTCTGCACTTCCAACAGCATACTTCCATCAAGAAAGGTCATCAGAGACTCTACTTCCTCAGACGGCTGAGACGTGCTGGTCTGAGCAGCCCAGTCCTCACCTCCTTCTACAGGTGTGCAGTGGAGAGCATCCTGTGCTCCAGCATCAACGTGTGGCATGGAGGCTGCACAGTTGAAGAGAGGAAAGCTCTACAGAGAGTGGTGAAGGCTGCACAGAAGTCTGTTGGAGTCAGTCTCCCCACAATCACAGACATTTACACCTCCAGATGCAGGAAAAGAGCCACCTGCATCATGAAAGACCTCACTCACCCAGCACACTCACTCTTTGCCCCACTCCCCTCAGGACGGAGGTTGAGGAGCATCAAATGTAGAACCACTAGACTGAGGAACAGCTTCTACCCTGAGGCTGTTAGACTCATGAATAAATAAAAATAAAAAATAAACACTGCAAAATATCACATCATGATGCTGATCTGTTTTCTTGTTGCTGTGTTCATCTGTGTTCATCTGTGACCATCTGCTCATACAAACTCATGTTCGTGCTGCTGTTTATTCCCACTATATTAGGCTTAGTGTATTACTAGTTGATGTTTTTCTTAGTTAGTTCTAGATGTTATTACTGTTTTTATCTTTCATCTGTTGTTGGATGTAACTGGGACCTCGTGTACATAATCTCGTTTTCATCACATGTACCACATGCGGTGCAAATGACAATAAAGACTCTCTGACTCTGACTCTCTGATACCCTTTAAAGTCCTGCTGCTGTTGGACAATGCACCTGACCACCTTGCACATCTGGACCACCTTCAGCCAGATGTGAAAGTGGTCTACCTTCCATCTAACACCACCTCACTCACCCAGCCCATGGACCAAGGGGTCATCAGCACTTTCAAGGCATACTACCTTCAGAGAGACATCCGTGATACTTTGGAAGCAACTGAGAAAGACCCAGAACTCACCCTGAAACAGTTCTGGAAAAAGTACAGCATCCTGGATGCTGTGCGGAACATTGGTCACTCCTGGGATCGGGTGAAGCCTAGCAGCCTGAGTGGAGTGTGGAAGAAACTGTGTCCACAGTTTGTTCAGGCTTCACCTGTGCCCCAGAAGTCAGTGACCAGTGTGATCCAGGACGTGGTAGAGATGAGCAGGTCACTGCACTTGGAGCTCGAGGAGGAGGATGTCACAGAGCTGCTGGCATCACAAGGAGACAAATTGTCGCCTGAGGACCTCATGGAGCTGGAGAAGCACACCATTGAGGAGGAGGAGGAGGAGCAATGGCAGGTGATCCCACACACCCACTACACAGCCGCTTTAGACTGCTGCCATCAGGGAGGAGACTGAGGAGTCTCCAGGCTCGAACCAGCAGACTGAGAGACAGCTCTGTTCATCAGGCAGTCAGAATGCTAAACACTCTGCCTGCTCTGCCTCCCCTCCCATTTGAACTGCCTTAACACAAAAAACTTTCTCACACATTACCACTCAACACAAAGTTTTTAACACTGGACTCTGTGTCATCAAACGGGTTATTCACTAAACTCTCGGTCATGTGTTCATTCAGTTTGCACTACTTCTCATATTTGCACTAATGTTTGTATTACATTACTGCCTATAGTCATACTACTGTTTACATTCACTGTTTACATTTATTAATACTGTTTACATTTATTACTACTGCTTTACATTTATTACTACTGTTTACATTTACACTACTTTTATCTACACTACTGCAGATACATATACAGCATTCTCTGACTAGCCTTATCTAAGGATGCCAAATGTGCCTTATGTGCCTTACTGCATATGCCACTTTGCCTCTATACCAACATCAACTACCTCATACATATACTGTGTACATTAACTTATATGCTGCTGTGCCACTCTTTGCAAATGTCAACGCTAGAAACTTCAGTTTATTTTATAGATTTACGTTTTTATACTTTTCATACTACTATGCAAAAACTCAGGACAGTATTACACTTTTATTATTTCATTTTATGCTTATGTTCATTGGGTGTTTGGTGTTTCAGTGTTGGTGTAAATTTTCATACTTTTATACTATTATGAAAAAACTCAGGACAGTATTACACTTTTTTACTATTTTATGCTTATGTTTATTAAATGTTTTAGTGTTTAGTGTTTAGATGGTTACTGTTGCACCGAGGGACTGAGAGAAACGCAATTTCGGTCCTGTGTATGTCCTGTACATATTGCAGTTCTGACAATAAAGTTGACTTTGACTTGACTTTGACTTTGAGCAAGTTACGCCAAGCCCCCAGGCCAAGAAGTTAAGCAGGCAGGGCTTGGCTAAAGCTTTTAGGAGCCTGCAAGACACCATGGCCTTATTTGAGGCTCAGGATGAATATGTGGAGAGGTACGCCAAGGTTGCCAGGGCAATGATGGACTCTGTGGCTTGCTACCAGCAGATCCTGGAGGACAAAAAGCAGGAGGCAGTGCAGAGCAGCATGATGAAGTTAGTAAAGAATGTCTCAACAGCACCTCCAGGATCTGCAGAAGAAATACCATCAACTTCTGCTGCAGCAAGCCAGGAGTCTATGGCAACATCACCCTCTCCACAGTAATCATGCCTCCCTCCCCCGCATCCTCCCTAAAGGTAATGAAATGTTATTTTTATCTTTGCTTTTCTGTTTTGTTTTATGTTACAGCTATATCTATTCATCCACCTTTCTCTGCTCATGTCCACAGCCTCCTCCTCCTCCTCCTCTCCACTCAACCAGCCTCAGCAACACCTCCTCCTCTTGCCAACAGCCTCAGCATCAACCCCTCCTCCTCAGTCTATGACCTCCTACTCCCCTCACTGACCTGCTCACCTCCTCACTAACCAGCACAACATCATCATAAAGGTAATGAAATGTTATTTTTTTGCTTTTCTGTTTTGTTTTATGTTATATCTATCTACTGTATTCATCCACCGATCTCTGCTCATGTCCACAGCCTCCTCCTCCTCCTCTCCACTCCACTCAACCAGCCTCAGCAACACCTCCTCTTCAGCCAACAGCCTCAGCATCAACCCCTCCTCTTCAGTCTATGACCTCCTACTCCCCTCACTGACCAGCACAACATCATCATAAAGGTAATGAAATTGTTTTTTTGCTTTCCTTTAGTGTTTTATGTTATACAACTGCATCTATTCATCCACCTGTCTCTTGTCATGTCCACAGCCTCCAAAGCATCATGGAAAGGCCCCTCCTCCATGTCAAAGTCAAAGTCAAAGTCAAAGTCAACTTTATTGTCAGATCTGCAATATGTACAGTGCAGGACATACACAGGACCGAAATTGCGTTTCTCTCAGTCCCTCGGTGCAACAGTAAACATCTAAACATTGAAACACTGAAACATATAATAATAGACATAAGCATAAAATAGTAAAACTAACACTGTCCTGAGTTTTTTGCATAGTGGTATAAGAGTATGAAAATTTACACCAACTCTAAAACTAAAACATTAAACATTTAATGAACATAATACTGTCCTGAGTTTTTGCATACTAGTATAAAAAAAGAGTATAAAAAGTATAACTAAAATAAACTAAAGGTTTCTAGCATTGACATTTGCAAAGTGGCAAAGCAGCGTATGAGTCAATGTACACAGTATATGTATGAGGTAGTAGTTGATGTTGTTATAGAGGCAAAAAGTGGCATATGCAGTAAGGCACATTGGGCATCCCTAAATAAGACCGTTCAGAGCACACTGTATATGTACCAGCAGTGGTGTAGATATTAGAGTAGTGTAAATAAATGTAAACAGTAGTAATTACATGTAAGCAGTAGTAATAAAAGTAAACAGTATTAATAAATGTAAACAGAGAATGTAAACAGTATTATGATTATAGGCAGTGATGTAATACAGACATTAGTGCAAGTATGAGAAGTAGTGCAAACTGTATGAGCACATGACCGAGAGTTTAGTGAATAACCCGTTTGATGACACAGAGTCTAGTGTTAAAAACTTTGTGTTGAGTGATAATATGTGAGAAAGTTTTAGTGTTAAGGCAGTTCAAATGGGAGGGGAGGCAGAGCAGGCAGAGTGTTTAGCATTCTGACTGCCTGATGAACAGAGCTGTCTCTCAGTCTGCTGGTTCGAGCCTGGAGACTCCTCAGTCTCCTCCCTGATGGCAGCAGTCTGAAGCAGCTGTGTAGTGGGTGTGTGGGATCACCTGCCATGCGGTGGGCTTTCCGAGTGAGGCGTTTGCTGTGTAAGTCCTGCAGTGAGGGCAAGGAGGTGCCCACGATCTTCTCAGCTGCTCTCACAATGCGCTGGAGGCTCTTGCGGCAGGATGCAGTACATGCACCAAACCACACAGTGATGCAGCTGGTCAGGACACTTTCTATGGCACCTCTGTAGAAGGTGCTCATGATGGGGGTTGAAGCTCCAGCCCTTTTCAGCTTGCGGAGAAAGTAGAGACGCTGGTGAGCCTTCTTTGCCAGTGCTGCAGTGTTCCTGCTCCAGGACAGGTCCAAACAAACAACCATCCATCCAACATCTGGACCACACCTGACCTGAACTGACATGCTGCCTCATCTTTCTGCAACATCATTTGAATAAAAGTAAGCACAACAAGTTGTTGTCTGTGTTGTTTCATATCTCTTTTTATTACCATCAGCTTAATGTTGACTTGTACATGTCTGTGTTTGTTCATTTCTACAGTCAGACCTGATCTGCTGTGCCTTCAGCCTTCTCCTCCATCTTCATCACTGACTCCATCAAACATCTGGGCCACACCTGACCTGACATGCTGCCTCATCTTTCTGCAACATCATTTGAACAAAAGTACCGTAAGCACAACAAGTTGTTGTCTGTGTTGTTTCATACAGTATCTCTTTACATCAGCTTAATGTTGACTTGTACATGTCTGTGTTCATTTCTACAGCCAGACCTGCTGTGCTGTGCCCTCAGCCCTCTCCTCCATCTCCATCACTGACTCCATCCAACATCTGGATCACACCTGACCTGAACTGACATGCTGCCTCATCTTTCTGCAACATCATTTGAATAAAAGTAAACACAACAAGTTTATGTCTGTGTTTTATTTCTCTTTTCATTACAGTTGCAGTACATGTTGATTCAGCTTAATCTGGACATCCTTATGTCTGTGTTCTTTTCTACAGCCAGACCTGCTGTGCTGTGCCCTGAGCCCTCTCCTCCTGCTCCATCCATCACTGACTAACATCAGGACCAGAACTGCAGCTGACCCCTCACATGCTGCCTCATCTTTCTGCAACATCATTTCATCATTTTCTTCTGGACTCACATGCCCCCTTCTCCATGGTTGAGCGAGCAGCATCAGGACAACATCTGCACCGGACCTGGCTTTCTGGACTCGCATCCATGGTTGAACAGCTTCCCTTACTCAAGGGTTAAGCAGCTCCCCTGATCCAGCTTTGAGCAGCATTCATTCATTCAACCTTTATTTATACAGGCTAGCCTCGTTGAGTCACGGGGACTCATTTACAAGAGGGACCTGTCTCACTCACACCAAACAACCATCCACTCTCACACTCACACCTAGGGTCAATTTAGAGTCACCAATCAGCCTAACAAGCATGTTTTTTGGTCTGTGGGAGGAAACCGGAGTACCCGGAGGAAACCCACGCATGCACGGGGAGAACATGCAAACTCCACCCAGAAAGGCCCCGGACCGGGATTTGAACCGGCAACCTTCTCGCTGAGAGGCAGCAGCTCTACCAGTTGTGCCACCGTGCCGCCCAGTAAGCTTGTCTACCGTCTCTTCAAAAGTAAGGGCTTTTTTTTTTTCTATGCTGTTTTTGTGCTGATTCTACCTTTTTATAGTTCCTGGACTGTACACTACGGCACAGTTTTATTACAGTTTTTTTAATTATTGAACGTGCTGTGCTGTTGTACAGTAAATACTGTACAGGTATGTGTTTGTAGATGAATGTGTAAGGTAGTGTGTTAGCTAACCATTTGTAAATAAAGTTCTGTGCATGTTTATGGACCAGTATGTACGCTTGTTCAGTCTCATGTCGATAAACGGGTGTGCGGCGCAGCGTTAGCATACATTTTCCGACTTACGGCAAAATCCGGTTTTACGATCGCCGCGTGTAATGCGTTCCGACTTATGGCAATTTTCGTGTTACGAACGGGCGTAGGAACGGAACTCGTTCGTAAGTCGGGGACTACCTGTATAATAAATTATACATTTTATACATCTCTGGTTTTCTGTCAGGTCACTGAGTTTCAAACTGATCTTTAATTTTTTTTTTTCTGCAGGAACATCAGATCTGTTTGATCCCTGAGATCCTCACAGGTAAAATCTTCACTTGTTCTGCAGTTTGCATGGAAACATCTTCTCATGAAGGTGTGTGTGTATGTGTGTGTGTGTATCAGGATCAGAGAACACAGCTTTCCTCTGGTCCAGTTCACACTCACTCTGATCCTCTGGAGCTTCTTCTGGACTGGGAGTTCAAGCGAAGCAGCTTCTGGTATTTATTTTGAAACAACTAGTTCCCATGAACCAGCCTCCATGTGTCCCTTCCTCTGGACGGACTCTGATAACGCACCGAGTGTTCAGTCTTTACCGTCTCCAACTTCCACAACCCAGGTGTGACTTCTGGACTCAAAGCCTTCAGAGCCAAGAAGAAGACATGTGGCTCTCCTCTCAAGGTGATCAGGAAGCTGCTGGTTCCTTTCTGGTCTCACACTGGTCAGATCTTCAGACAGGACGGGTCCTGGACCAGCGGTGTTTGGGTCCAGAATGATGGGGGTGTAGGAGACCATGTCCTTCATGTTGTTCCAGATGTTGAAGGTGTCCCAGGTGTTTGGCCTGGTCTATCAGCTGTGGATCCTCCAGCAGGGAGCAGTGCTGGACTCTTTCCACTGCAGCCTTGTGGTTGTGCAGGAAGGAGACATCTTCAGCGCTCAGCTCCTCCTCTGGCTCTGACTGAAAGAGCCTCCATCTTCTCCGTCATCACCCCACTCTTCTGCTCCTCTTCCTCCCTCAGAGCAGCCAGCCTGGCCTCCTCTTCCTCTGTTAGAAACTGGTGAAGCTACTGCTTCTTAATCTGCTTCTCTGTGAGTCAAAAAAGGCGTTCAATACAGAACAACTGGACTTTATTTGTAGCTTTATCTGTGAGTCGGGCCTGGACCTTCATATGTTCTGCTGTCTGATCAAACTCAGACTGAACTTTCTTCTTGACCTTCAGTTTCCCCTTCAGTGGGTCCAGGGATCTCAGCAGATCCTATCTGTGTTCCTCTGCAGCTTCATCAGTGGGTCTGAATCTGTGGTCTGTGTGTTTCTTTGAGTCTTTGCAGACGAGACAAACTGGTTGGTGATGGTCCAGACCAGGGGTCTGCAACCTTTACGATCAAAAGAGCCATTTTACACCTTTGTTCACTAAATTAAAAGTGATCAGAGCCGCGACAACCTGCTATGGTTATCAACTGGTGGCCCATGGGCTCCTTTAGGTTTGTTGGAGGGGGCTTTTGTGGCCATTAGGGGTGATATTATAAAGCTAAAAAAAAAAAATTCTAAGTTAGATGTTTACAATTTAAGACAAACGAAAAGACCAGATTCTTGTGTGTGGGGGTGGTGGTAGTTTTTTTAGTTAATAAAAACTATTAACTATGCAGACCTACATTTTTTTTATAGTAGAAAAATTAAGTATAGAAATAAAGCATAAAGTTAAAATGTGTTTTTTTTCCCTCCTTGTACATGTTCCAGCAAAAGAAATAAGAGGAAAACTGCTAAAACTAGTCCTTTTTTAATATAGTTTATATGACAACCAATAAAATTCAGTTTTATGTTAGTTTTGGCCAAAGCTTGAAAGAGCTGCTGCAGAGGAACCAAAGAGCAGCATGTGGCTCCAGAGCCGCAGGTTGCAGGCCCCTGGTTTCTCAGAGTGCAGACTGCAGAGAGCCTCTGAAGCTCTCTGAGGTTTCTCCTGTAAGAAGGACTCACAGAGGTTCTTCAGATCTGAACAATAACTGATTGTTTCCCGTTTTCTTTTAAACGACTGTCTGATGATTAAGGTGCAAAGAGCATATGAACTGTTTGCACTGATTTCAGGCCAGCTCTACTTTTTGTCCAATAAAACCAACACCTGAAGCCTATGCTAGTTTTGCAGGTATTTTAACTGATCTAGGATCAGTTGTTAAGAATTGATGGGAAAATCCAGCAAAGCAGTGCTTAAAACTTGCCGTGGTTTATGATGAAGGGGACACCTGAGTGTTTGGTACCCAGCTTATGACGGTTTTCATCCTGCCATGCTGTAATAAGATATTGTGACACTGTCCGCTCATTCTCAATCAGTTCATCTGGACAGTTTCTTTTTAGCAGAAACGTTTCACCCTCACTCCAGAGGGCTTCCTCAGTCAGAGTAGTCCAAAGCACACTGAAGTTAACCCACCAAGTAAGCAACTTATGTGGA
>JBBPBX010076874.1:0-17003 GCA_038048925.1 Garcialebias charrua
TAAATCAGATTTCAGAGAGCAATGTTTTTTTATTTTTTATATAATTTTTCATGAATTTTTTTTTAAAAATGATTGTAAATTAAATTAATTTAGATAAAATAATCTAATTTATAGCAGCTATCTGATGAATGAGCTGAACATTTTAATATAAAAGTGATTAAAACAGCCCAAAGTGTGCAAAAAAAGGTACAGAAAAATAAAAATATTCATGCTGCTAGCATCACTAGATGAGCTTAATTAACAGTTATTCTTACTCTCAAAGGGGTCTATTGACTTTAGCAAGTGTTTCAGATTCTAAAATCAGCACTTCTGTTTATATACAGTCATGCAAAAGGTGTGGTTTGAGCTTTCTTAGGAAACATTGCGAGCAGGCACAGACAAGTACAGACCGACTGACACACACATTTCAGTCATTAACCTCAAAACCTCCTTCATCTCATCTGTTCTGCATAAAAAGGAGATAAATACTGTATGTTTGTTCTGATCAACTAGTCCTCCTTTTAAACAGGTTAAATGAATAAAAACGTCAAATTAAGGGTAAGTTTAGGCGAGTGAAATGTGTTTAACTGATGCTTTTATTTTGCAAACAGCTTCACTTTGTTGTCTGATGATCCATCTTTCTGGAGAATGGTATCACAAGCTGAGCTACATAAGATGCGTGCACAGACAGGCTCTGGTGAAACAAGAGTTCATTTTAAAGTACTGTGGGCCTCCTGGACTTCAGTGAATGACCATTTTAAAGACAATGAGCTAAAATTAGACGTGGTGGTAGCTAGGAGTCATTCACAACTCGTATAATATTATTTGTCACAGTATTGCAGCAATAAACGTTGAAACATTCCCATCATTTCTCAGCAAGATGATCTTAGTCTAAATGTCTGTCATGAAAGTTGCCAAGCAATTTGCATTCTTTCAACTCATGTTAATTCTTTGATTTAAACTCCCTTTTTTTTAAAAATCATTTGTATTATCTGTTATAGGTATTTATATGAAACTGTGATGAGACATAATTTAGGCATGTTTAGACAAACCTCGGATGACCCAGACGTGAAAATATGCAGTGTCAGTTTTTAATTAAACGCAGAAGCAGTGTGTGGGAAACGATCTTCTATATTAACCTGAAATGTGTGTCATTTTCCTGTTTGATCTTTCTCGGCCTAATATATTTGACTTTGAGAAGTTTGTTGACTGTAAGGTGCAGAGGTTCTGTGATTGTCCAATTAAAGAAATGGAGACAAACAAAAAACTTAATCACAATTCATGATATTTAATTTGATGTCTTGGCCAAATGTCTCCAAACTGGTCTCTTTTGTCAAAAGGTTGTTTTTCATGATGCAGATCAGATGCAGTGTTTTTTATTTATTTGTAAAATAACTTTTCTGTGTGGGAGAAATTGACTCACATTTCTTTAAACTGTTCTCCAGTGTGATGGGCAGCAACAACTGCTTCTTGCTGTTGTCTTTCGCTGTTGGCATTGTGCTAGCACGGTGTGCCAAAATACTCCAGAGCAGCAAACGCCACAACTTTCCAACTGCTTTTATTATCTAATCATCAAGTCACACCCTCCCACCTATAACTACCGGTAATTTGAAAAACGTGGACATATGTAAAATTCTTAATCTCTTATTTCAATTAAAGAAAGTAGATTATGGCAGAACGCATTTAGCTGTAATTTAAAGGTCCACTGACATGATTTTTCTACTATTCATCAAATTGCTCAAAATATATATAGATTATCATTTAAATATGTTCGTTTTTGCAAACAAAATGATAAATCACTTTAATTTTGCTTTAAAAGTGATTTTGAACTTCAAGGCGTGTCTAATCATGGGAAATCCGATTACACGCGAACGCACCATCTGTGACGTAGTGTGAGGCAGAGGGCTCTGGTCTCTTTAATAGCGGACAATTTAAAACCCGACGAATTTAGCAATCTATGTGAAGATTTGAGCTATTTGTCTTCATTTTGGGAAGCAGAAAATAGTTTGGGTGATGGAACAAGAAACAACAGGATCTAATTTAGGTCTGATGCTGTATCAGACTTACCTTCATGTGGAGCTGCTCATACCCGCACTGTGACAAGCCCAGAGCTCTGCCTCACACTGCACACTACGTCACAGATGGTGCGTTCGTGTGTAATCGGATTTCCCATGATTAAACACGGCTTGAAGTTCAAAATCACTTTTAAAGCACAATTAAAGTGATTTATCATTTTGTTTGCAAAAATGAACATATTTAAATGATAAAATATATATATTTTGAGCAATTTGATGAATAGTAGAAAAATCATGTCAGTGGATCTTTAACACAAGCTTTATTAATAACAGACCTAAATTAGCTTCAGCTTCCAAACTGAAGCTCTTGTGATGGAAAACTGGTTTAAGAAACACGTGTATGCAATATCTGTGATTATTTGTTTAAACAACGCAATAATAAATCTTTGTTGTGGATCCAAAGCAATCATTTGACATGTACGGTAATAAATAGACGCATGGATTTAGTTTGACATTCATCGATCTACAGCTCGGGCAGCTTCAACCCCCACAGGTGGTCTGTGTTGTTGCTAAAGCTGCACAGGCCTCTTAACTGACTCATAAGCTTCACCAGAATAAACTTGCAATTCTGACAAATCTCTTTAAGATTTACGCTGTAAAATCTGTTCTTATTTGTTCAAGAGCAGTTGCTCTCCAGCTCCAGTACTATTGTTGAATTTTCTTTCCTTCGATTAGTTGAGATTTATAGAAACTTGTGTCAAGAATCGTTGGTGATGACCTATTTTTTCAACCCCAATTTATTATTATTAGTAGTAGTAACCTTTATTTAACCAGGCAAATCCCATTGAGATCACAGATCTCTTTTACTAGGGAAGCCTGGGCATGAAGGCAGACTAATCATGCACGGTTTTGGTCTGTGGGAGGAAACCAGAGTACCCGGAGAAAACTAGCCTGGCCCTCGCCTTCCTGCACACCCACGCAAGCACGAAAAGAACATGCAAACTCCACCCAGAAAGACCTGGTACTACGTAGGTGGAGACAGGCACGACTGCCCCATTTATCCCACCCACATTTTTGATGTTGCCGGTACCGGGGCTTGAACCAGTGATCTTCCGATCACAAGCTCACCTTCTTAACCTCTGTGCCACCACTACCCATTGTGGTTCTTCATAAATAATAATTCAATTTGGGGTTGTACAAGTTTTTATTTTTTTAGCTTTCATATTTCAGTTAATCACTGTGTTTGCCGTTTTACATACAACTTCCTTCATGCTAGTAAAGTTCTACTGTATTCAGAAGTACCCTGATGCATGCTCAATAATCCAGGTAGAAAAATCTTAAAAAGCTAAGTCTGGTCCTCTGGATATTCAAAAAACAAAACAAAGCAAAAAAACTGTAGAAACGTTTCGTCTTTCGTCCGAAAGACTTCCTCAGTCTGAGAAGCTGTATTCAGCTCAGTCTTATAAATAGCACCCTCTCACAGTGGATCAACCAGTTGGCTGATGACAGCCGAAACCAGCTGCTCACATGATCAAGGAGGACCATCAGCCTAACGATGGATCGTTAACACCCTGATGGTTGTTTGCTATTCACAGAGGGCTGAGTGATACTAGCAATAACAGCATTGTAAGAGGGGGACAGTTGAACCCGGAGGCCTCCACCTCTGTTTAATGATGGACGGTTTCTTTTCACAAAGATGGCCTCCTTTACTCCTCTCTCAAACCATCGTTCCTCTCTATCAAGGATGTGAACATCTTCATCCCTGAAAGAGTGACCGCTGGCGTGGAGATGAGTGTAGACTGCAGAGTCCTGACCTGATGATGTTGATCTTCTGTGCTGGGCCATCCTTTTGGCCAGTGGCTGTTTAGTTTCCCCGATATAAGACTGATCACAGCCCTCCTGACACTGAACAGCATACACAATATTACTCTGTTTGTGCCGGGGGACTGGATCTTTGGGATGAACCAGTCTTTGCCGTAATGTATTTTGGGGTTTAAAAGCCACTGGGACGTTGTGTTTAGAAAATAAACGTTTCAGTTTCAGAGAAATCGGCAAACGTCATCAGCAAACTGGTTGATCCACTGTGAGAGGGGCTATTTATAAGACTGAGCTGAATACAGTACAGCTTCTCAGACTGAGGAAGTCTTTCGGACGAAAGACGAAACGTTTCTACAGTTTGTTTTGCTTTGTTTTGTTTTTTGAATGTCCAGAGGACCGGACTTAGCTTTTTTAGATCTATTCATAAGTAAGAAATTAAAACACTTTTTAAAAGTGTTTCTATTAATATGTCACAGTCCTTGTGGTGCAGACGCACAAGAAAAGAGGAACCACCTCTAACAGTCATAAGAACTATAATGATGTTCCTGCAGCCCAGAATCAGCTGGTGTAGTAGGATAACAACCCACTGTGAGCTTTCCTTTTAAAACTGGAAGTGATCATGAGATCAAGCACTGGGTGGGGGTTATTAATGACACCAGAAACAAGCAGTGTGATAAATGAGTAGTTTAGAAACGTCCATATTGTTTCCGTGTGCGGAGCAGGATCAAGACTTGGGGAAAGAAGGGGGAGGGAGGGTTAGAAGCACAACAACTTCTGTATCCTCTGGGAATGCTGTCTGAATATTTGGGAGGAAGTGTGTATGTGTGGTGTGTGTACATGTGAAGGGAAAAACGTGAACGGCCCGTGCTGTTTGTACAGAAGGGATCTACCGGTAGTCTTCTCAGATTTACTTGACGAACCAAAAATACTCAGTAAAACAGGAAGATGGTGTTTTAGAGATTTATGTTGAAAGTGGTTGTTGGATTTAGGCCTGTCGCAATAAACAAATCAATTATTGCATGATAAATTAGAATTATCAACCTCATTTTCATTTATCGGCTTTATCGTTTCTTCGTGTGTCTCTCTTTCTACTGAAGATACTGGTTGCCAAAAAGCTTAACTCAGGTGCTCTTCACTGACCCCCCCCCCCATCTCTTTTCTCCTTCAAATCCATTTTAATCGTCCAAATTTGTGTTTTTGGATTGTTAAAAGCAGCTAAGCGGAGAAGCTAAGCTAACAGGCCGACCTCGGGGAAAAAACCCTCCTTTTTGTCGAAGCTCCAAAATTCAAAGTTGAAACTCGTGCCTTTGTATAAAAAGTTGCTTTTCTCTGCAAAAATAAGCTGAGAACTTGTTTACTGATTTTTTTCATTAAAAGCTTTGTGTGAAAAATGCTATGCTAAAGAGCTCAAACCGCACCAAGCGTCCACCATTTTGAGAACCAAAAAAAGGGAGAGACGGTCCATGTTGTGTCAAGGGGCCTCCCTCCCATTTTTCTTAAAGATACATGCTGCTCGCTCCCTCACTATCCATCCATCCTTCAGTTCAGTCTTATACTGCCATCCAGTGGTCAAAAAAGGTACTACACTCAAAACAAATTAACCAAAATTTCTTCTTAAATTTGACAATACTGTAATTATCATTTATTGCCAAATTTCAAACAATATTATCGTTTATCACAATAATTTCGGATACAATTAATCGCCCAGCAAAATTTGTTATCGTGACAGTCCTAGTTGGATTGACGACTACCAGTCATTCTGAAGTCAGAACAGCTCGCTGTTGTTTATAAACTCTTCTTTTTAATCAAACTGATACTGGGGTTTTATTGCCTGCTGCCAAAAGGTGAAGGTAGACCGATAATGTTTTTGGCCGTGTCTGTTAGTAAAACTTTCACAAATCAATGGAGAGATTTCAACAAAGCTTTCAGAAAACGGCTGTAAGAAGACTGTAGAGACCCACCATCACAGACATTTACACCTCCAGATTCAGGAAGAGAGCCACCTGCATCATGAAGGACCCCACTCACCCTGCTCACACACTTTTTGCCCTGCTTCCCTCAGGAAGGAGGTTGAGGAGCATTAAGGGGCTGTTTACACGGCACGTATTTTGAGTGAAACCGCTCCTTTCTCTCTGTGTTTCTACTTATCATTTACACGAGTCCAGTGGCCCCCCTCTTTGAATCCGATGGTTTTTGAACCCACGGGTCAGGGTGGATCTTTTTCGCTGACCCCCGTTGATAACATGAACATCTCCCGCTAAGCTTTTGTTTGACCTACATGCATGCAGCACGCACGCGCGGACAGCCGGCATTTTACAATGGCGGTGGACTGGACACGCACCACTTTCTGAACTACAGCTGATGGAATATATTTTGAGTCTCATATTTAATTAATCTACACCTGAATTACCTGCATCTGTGTTGGAAGAGACACAGCTGGATCCAGTTGTCGCTGTTTATTGAACAGGCAGGCAGATATTACACGTGTCACGCTGCACTATAACATACTAAATGTGCTATATAATAACAGTTTAACAATAATAAACAGTACTCTGATGCATGCTCAATAATCCAGGTAGAAAAATCTAAAAAAGCTAAGTCTGGTCCTCTGGACATTCAAAAAATAAAACAAAACAAAGCAAAAAAAAATGTAGAAACGTTTCGTCTTTCGTCCGAAAGACTTCCTCAGTCTGAGTTGCTGTGTTCAGCTCAGTCTTATAAATAGCACCCTCCCACAGTGGATCAACCAGTTGGCTGATGACAGCCTGAAACCAGCTGCTCACATGATCAAGGAGGGCCATCAGCCTAACAATGGATCATTAGCACCCTGATGGTTGTTTGCTATTCACAGAGGGCTGAGTGATACTAGCAATAACAGCATTGTAAGAGGGAGACAGTTGAACCCGGAGGCCTCCACCCCTGTTTAATGATGGACGGTTTCTTTTCACAAAGATGGCCTCCTTTACTCCTCTCTCAAACCATCGTTCCTCTCTATCAAGGATGTGAACATCTTCATCCTTGAAAGAGTGACCGCTGGCGTGGAGATGAGTGTAGACTGCAGTGTCCTGACCTGATGATGTTGATCTTCTGTGCTGGGCCATCCTTTTGGCCAGTGGCTAAACAGCCACTGGCCAAAACGATGGCCACATCCTTGATAGAGAGGAACGATGGTTTAAGTGAGGAGTAAAGGAGGCCATCTTTGTGAAAAGAAACCGTCCATCATTAAACAGGGGTGGAGGCCTCCGGGTTCAACTGTCTCCCTCTTACAATGCTGTTATTGCTAGTATCACTCAGCCCTCTGTGAATAGCAAACAACCATCAGGGTGCTAATGATCCATTGTTAGGCTGATGGCCCTCCTTGATCATGTGAGCAGCTGGTTTCAGGCTGTCATCAGCCAACTGGTTGATCCACTGTGGGAGGGTGCTATTTATAAGACTGAGCTGAACACAGCAACTCAGACTGAGGAAGTCTTTCGGACGAAAGACGAAACGTTTCTACATTTTTTTTTGCTTTGTTTTGTTTTATTTTTTGAATGTCCAGAGGACCAGACTTACCTTTTTTAGAATAATAAACAGTATTTATGTTAGCGTGGGAGATATATAAATTTATCTGCGCAAATTAATCTATCTGGACTCGTTACTTCATGCCGAACATGCTGGATGTTGAAAATGAAGACACCAGGCTGATTTTTAATTTATTTATTTATTCAACACACCACAAACTGTATATCACAAACACTGAGAATTAAATTGAACACTTTTAAAAACACGTTAACCTAACTGTTGTGAACTGGACTCTGCTGTTTTCATCCTGGTGGACACTGGACCCACATCCGAACCCGTCCGCTTCGTGGAACGAGAGCTTCGACCTCGCAGGAAAAAAATAAATAAATAAAACCTCTGGTTGTTCTGTGATCGAAGTAAACACAAGGAAAAATTATTAAGAACGTTTTTTACCTTGTAGCGCTGCTGTAAATCAGCTGATTTACGCGGACTAAAGTCCGACATCGTCACTCGGTTCAGGTCCGCTCAGCGTCTGGTGTGCAGCTCGTTAGATGAAGCAGGTCCCACTTGGAGTCAAATCTGTCGACTCTTATCCAGATTCCAGCTTTAACTTGTTAACTTGTTGACAACAACTTGTTGTTAGCTGAACTTTTAGCCAGAGAGGAAAACAGACGAGGTAGCACGCATGCACAGTAGTGAAGGTTCAAAAATTCACAGCGCCATCTAATGGCCCGGCATGGTAACTACAGTGAATTTATGAGGGCGGGGGGTCATATCCACAGAATTTGCCCGTGTCAACGCCAAACTTCTGCCTTTAATTGAGGAACAGCTTCTATCCTGAGGCTGTAAAGCTTAGGATATAGTTGACGCGTCGCATAGGGCGCGAGAGAGCGCGCGGCCAAAGTGACGCAATCGCGAAGTCCCCGCCCCCGCGCTTTGGCCAGCGCGTTGGCTTCGCGCGTGGTCGTGCACCTCCCAGATTTTGAAGCTCCGCAAGCCTAGCGCGCGCGCCGAATTGATTGACAGGTCGGGTAGGGACCTCACCGACAGCCTTCACGCCAGAGCCTGCAGCTGTCTGCGCCGCTGTGGTCGTGGAAACGGCGTCGCGACGCATGGAGGAATGTTTTTTATTTGATACAAATGTATTTAATCCCCCGAGCGAGCAGAAAGTCATTTGTTTTTGTTGTGTGATTTCAAACAGTTCTTCTTCTACGGTAGATTTCTTCTTCTACACCCTTTCTTGCAACATATGCACAGGTTTTAGAGGGTACTGCCACCTGCTGGTCAGTAAAAGAACAGCACTTTGACATGCGCTGCCGTGCTACACTATAAACGCATGAAGCCGCACAGCACAGTGCGCGCGCTGCCCGCGCGCTCCAGCTTGTGGACCAAAGCGCGACTATATCCGAGCCTTTAGACTCATGAATATCTAACCAGAATAATCACAGTGAAAAAAAATCACATGATGTTACTGCTGATCTGTTTCATGTTGCTGCTGATCGTTTCTTGTTGATGTGTTCATTCGTGCTCATCTGCTCACACAGGCTCATGTTCGTGCTGCTGTTCGAAGTAATGTTTTTATGCTACTAGTGCATTGTGTATTTTTAGTTGATGTTTTTCTTAGTTCATATCTTAGTTGTTATTACTGTTCTTCTTTTACATTTTATTGCTGGATGTAACTGTGACCCTGTGTACATAATCTTGTTCCATCACATGTACCACATGTGGTGTGAATGACGTAAAGAATCTCTGACTCTGACGCTGACTGACTATAACTGTCAGTTTTACAGATAATGAATTGGATTTGTTAGTAGTTCAGTCTGAGCGTGACATCTCGTGACCTCGCATGAAAGGCGGCGGGCAACATGGGCTTCATTTCTTTTGTCAGTGTTCCCTAAATTTTCACTAAAGAAACTAGGGCTGCAAATCTCTGTGTCTGGCGAATCGATCCAATTCCGATTTTTGGTGTCATGATTTGATTCAAAATCGTTATTTTGATTCAGAAACGATTTTCGATTCAGAAATGATTTTTCTATTGAAATTGTCATAAATTTAGTTTTAGTTATGTAACTGACAAGCTGAAAAGATTAGACAACAATGTAAACAAACAGAACATTTAATTAAAACAATAATTTCAAGCTGAGAAGATTAAACAACAATAAACAAATAGAACATTTATTTAAAACAATAAATTTAGGTTCCTTACTGTATCAACTTTTTTGCATCGTTTGACAGTGCTGGGCAGCGCTAATCCAAAAATTAGTTCTGCTATTTCTAAAGCACTACTTAATTTATTTAGGTCCGCAATTTCAAAAGCACTAATGTCTTATGAAAATTAGGGGAAGCTAATTCTAAACCGCTAATTAAATTCAACAATTGGTAGCCAGCAAGTTATGCAATATTTGCACTAGACTGCCAACTAGCGGTGCATGAACTGTTGTACACCTTTATCCTACCTCTTAACCGCAATTCGCTCGGGATGTCATCTCTTACAATACACCTTTCGCTCATGGTCCAAAAATTTAAAAGTTGTTTAATGTTGGATTGCTATTTTGGCTACTTCTTTGTCTTTCTCTTTTGTTTATTGTAGATTTTTCATTAAAAATGCATCGATAAAGTTATTTTAACTGTTTTCTGGAAAACTGAAGCGTCTGCAATGCATTATGGGCACATGACGAAAGCAAAGCACGGAACCAAACCTTACCATGCTGTTGCTCCATTTGACCACTAGATGTCTGTCTTCATCAGCATAACAGCTTTAAATAATTTCTTTTCATTCAACTGTATTTTATTTTTATTTTATTTTTTAAATAAAAATAAAATAAAACCACAGTCCAAACAACACATTAGGAGAGATACCTTGAGTTTTTAAAACCACCAGATCATGATAAAGTGATTTCTTACCACACACCCCAACAGCAGAAGAACAATCAGAGCTCTGACAAACTTTTCTGAAAGGCCACACCTGCTCCTTTATCTGCTTGCCTTTCAATCAGTGATGGAGAGCACCAACAGGTGCCACTGGTTACATCAAGAACATAAAAATACAATAAATTAATTCATTTATTTGCTCATTCTTTTGAGAATTGTGAAAAGTCTCTCCATTCTGTCTCTACTTACATTTGTTCTTCTCTCTGCTGCTTCATCTCTTCTGATGAACTGAAATAAATCATCCTCTCTGTCCTGCTGCCTCTTTCTTCCCTGTCTCCGTTCCTCAGCCCTGGCTCACCCGCTGCTGCGCTTGGACCTGGAGTGTCCTCAGTGATGGAGACAGTTAGGACAGGAGGGGCAGTGGAAGGTCTGTCCTAAAACCTCGTCCATGATGACAAACCAGAGAACAAGTCATAGCAGCGGCTTCCCATTAACTCCCTGACCCGCCTGGATATTTACAGTCTTGAACAGAGGAAACATCACAGTTGGCAAAAAGAGCAACAAACATAAAAAAAAAACTTTACATGTATTAACAGCTGCACGTACAAATTATATTCTTCATTACACATGCACATACTTTATATTTATTTTTTAGATTATCCTATATCTTTTTTGCCTGCAGAGGATTTATCTTGTCATGCAGACCCCATCTTCTCCAAAATTATCCTAATACTGTAACAGCAACATAAAATGAATGAAGAGGGGAAACATGGAAAATAATGTCTTAGAAAAACTGTAGTTTCCACCGCACAACACAAGAAGAGCTGTACAGTACTTCATTAAGATCACAGGTTTTGTACAGTATGAAGGTTAATGAAACTGTACTCGGTCAGAAGCATAAGATGAATAAATTGATTCATTCTTGTACCTCCATAACACGGCTGCAGATTGTTTTGCACTCGTGAAAAGGTGGCTGTTTTCAATCTGAAGCTTAATAAAAGCTTAATTATTAACTCACAGGTCTAATTAAGAGCTGGTCACTTTCCTCAGCAGGGATAAACACTTCTACTTTGCGTTTTGTGGCCATATCTTCTCATTTGTACAGGTTAAATACGTGAAAACATAAGCGGCCATAATCGTGCATAAATGTTTTTTGAATGAACAAGTGTGGATGGTTTAATAATAAAAGCTTCGGTCTACTCCTTGCTCCCTTAAAAAATAAAAAGTAAAATTAGCTTAGCGGCAAAAATATTACGGGACCCATTGTACGAGCTGATCTCCGACAAAAAAATAATACAAAAAAATGTCTACGCAAATGACAAAAGCCTATCATCTGCTTAAAATCACAACCGCTTTAGGCTTTTAATTTTTTAATCCCACATTTTAACATAACTTACATTTAAAAGGGTATTCCGTCGATTCGTCTGCCATAACGATCATCCAAAATTTTCCCTCAATACGCACGCGCAATGTAAACGCAATGCATTTTGGGAAAGCCTTGGTCTTGAAGGATACCAAGTACACCAGTACACCTGCTGCATCGGGACTGAGGGACGCTTTTTTGTCACGGGCCACATCCGACGCTGACAGGATATGGTCTGTTAGCAGCCCGTAAATAAGTTTTTTCGTTTTTACTGATAGATAATTAGTTATTAGAGAGTCAGAGTCAGAGAGTCAGAGAGTCTTTATTGTCATTTGCACCGCATGTGGTACATGTGATGAAAACGAGATTATGTACACGGGGTCCCAGTTACATCCAACAACAAATGCAAGAGAAAAACAGTAATAACATCTAGAATTAACTAAGAAAAACATCAACTAGTAATACACTAAGCCTAATATAGTGGGAATAAACAGCAGCACGAACATGAGTTTGTATGAGCAGATGGTCACAGATGAACACAGCAACAAGAAAACAGATCAGCATCAGCATGATGTGATATTTTGCAGTGTTTATTTTTTATTTTTTATTTATTCATGAGTCTAACAGCCTCAGGGTAGAAGCTGTTCCTCAGTCTAGTGGTTCTACACTTGATGCTCCTCAACCTCCGTCCTGAGGGGAGTGGGGCAAAGAGTGAGTGTGCTGGATGAGTGAGGTCTTTCATGATGCAGGTGGCTCTTTTCCTGCATCTGGAGGTGTAAATGTCTGTGATGGTGGGGAGACTGACTCCAACAGACTTCTGTGCAGCCTTCACCACTCTCTGTAGAGCTTTCCTCTCTTCAACTGTGCAGCCTCCATGCTCCAATAGTGGTACTGCATTTTAAATAAAAATAGTGCAAATCCGTTTATGAATTATAAAAGTTAGTCAATCCGCTGTAAAGCTAACAAATTGTTTAGGTCCGCTATAAGCAGATTAGCGCTTTAGCACTCCCAAGCGGTCTGGTGCCCACCTTTGTCGTTTGATATTTAGACCAAAAATAGGAACAAATAATACAGGAGTGCATAAAATTCTGTAACTTAAATGACCAGTATTAGGTTAGATTAGTTGCCTGGATTTCTCTAAAACAATAAAAGAAAAATCTAGGAACAAATAATTCATCCATCCATCATCTTTACCCACTTCTTCCTTTTCAAGTCTCGGGGGTCACTGGTGTCCATGTCCAGCCATCACTGTGCGAGAGATGGGGGACACCTGGACAGGTCTCCAGTCCATCTTCACAGTTTTTTTAAACCATATTTTTTTCATTCAACCTTTATTTAGGCAGGTTAATCTCATTGATATATTGATTCATATTTAGTAAATCTTTAACAAAATTTCAAAACCTGCGCAAGTTTACACAGAATCTCTTCTGAACTATAATTTATAAACCATTACCGGTAATTGTATCATTTAAAACTGGCTCTAGGTGATGTGTCTCATCTGGTCTCTCCAACCTGTTAAAAGACAATTACATTAAGTTTGTTGTACAACTTGTCTATAAGTTTTAGTATAATATGAGAAAACAAGTTACCTTTGAACTGCAGCTGCTTCAGAACTTCTCCCACGTTATTCTTGTTTCATGCTGAAGCTGTGTGGAGTTTTAGCCATGTGAAGGAAGGAATAATGTATTGCTTCCAGAGTATTAAAAATAAAAATAAACCCCTCAACGTCCACTGAGCTGTCTGCTCAAAAATCCTTTATGATATAGCAGGAGATGGAGAGAGAAATCTTTGCAGCAGATTTCGCTGGTCAGCTGCTTTCACTTTCATCTTCCACACATTTCATCGTATTTCCAAAATACTGTACCGTAATTTTATTTGACACTTCTTGCAAACAACCGTTCACTTGTTAAGCTCTGTCTTCCCCCAGAACATTGTAGGATATGAAATTAGTTTTAAAGACGAAGGAACGGGTTCCCTCCTCCTTGCTAGCAGGCTCCATTCAGATAAAGGGAGCTAAGCTGGCTAACTAGCTTGCTGTACGGTGGCCTACACGGCCAAAATTATACGGTGGCCAAACTGACACATAATGCAATATGCAGTACGCTCAGGAGCAGGAGCGGAAAAAATATATCATTAAACATGTTTTAAAATCGATTTTGGGGCTTTTAGAATCTATTCAGAATCGCCAGGACTAAGAATCTAGATTATTTTTAAAATTTGATTTTTTCTGCACCCCTAGCAGAAACTGATTGAAAGTTTTGACCTCTCTCCAGCCCCTTTCATAAGACAGCTCGGTCCGGACCTGATGCGTGTTCAAGCCTCCAACGAGCATTCAGAAAAAACACGAAGGCCGAGTTAATTTTACTCGCCTCTGATGCGCCCCTGAGCCGCCACTAGAGGTAGTGTCAGGGGCGCATCCGAGCCGGGCAGACACACTTGTGAATGCAACATGTGGATCCGCGCTCAGAATATGATAGACATCAGTGTGCGACCGCAGGATTAATCAACAGGCAGATTTATTAACAAGGGAATATTAAAAATGACACGACACAATTATTGTAAAAGTTAGTTTCGCTTTTTCCCCCCTCTCTCTCTCTCTGAGCAGCGGAGGTGATGCTGTCTGTGCGCACGCGCTGATCAGTGCAGCCAGCTGTACATTTATTACTGAGGAAATATTAAAAATGACACGACACCAACTTGTACACGTCTGACATCTGTCCCACAATAAATATGTCGCGTTCCAGTTCAGCTCAGCTCCACGCCTCTTTTGGATCCGCGCTGCGGCTTCATTTCTGAACACGTTCATGTGAGCGGGACCTACCGGTACCCGCATTCAACTGTGGTCTTATGAATGACCCGGGGAGGGTTAAAGTCGGACTGGTCTGTGCGGCAATAGCGCGGTTTTGACTTATGAAAGGGGCTTCTCTCTCTCTAGAGATCAGTATGTTGTGACTTTGACTGTTTTCTGTTTGTTTTCTCAACAGCTACTCTGAGGTGGAACTGAAAGGGGCCAACATGCCGCAACAGAAGGACATAGTTAAAATAGCCATCCAGATGCCTGGGGCCTACCCCCAGCTCATACAGCTGGACCAAGTGAGTACGCTCAGAAAGGTGCACATACAAAAGTCTGAATGGGTTTAATTTTCTTCTCAAATTATATCAAATGGGATCAAATTAAGTCATCTTTAATTATCATTGGCAGTAAATGAAAGTAACAGTGTGCGTTGGACTGTAACTACTTTAGCTTATTTTCAGTTAAGTTCATTCAGGACATTTTGGTTATGAATTTTGTTCTGATGCATGCTCAATAATCCAAGTAGATAAATCTAGCAAAGTTGAGGTTGAGCTCCAGCCAGCTATCGAACAAACAAGAGGACCCCAAACCCAGACTCAGACCAGTGGTCATTCTGTATGTTGCCGGAGTTTCAGAGCAACTGAGATGTTTATTTTCTAAACATAACGTCCCAGTGGCTTTTAAACCCTAAAATACATTACGGCAAAGACTGGTTGTTCTATGAAATTTCAGATCAACCCCAAATGGTTAATGTTTTATCATCTTTTTTGATTCGTGAAAGGTGGGCACACTCACTGGTTTGGAAGAAAACAAACAGACTTAATTAAAAATAATGAATATTTATTAAAGAAGTCTTGTGACAGAAAAAAGTAAAAACATACATGTTCAGATACACAAACAGTTGTACATCTCTTCAGATATACAAGTCAAACAGTTTTCCTGCTAAGATAAACGTGTCTATTTAAATCTCGCTACAGTACTAACCGTACAAACAAGGCATTGATGTAAAGCATTATTCCTCACCTTGACACAAACTGGGAAGGCCTCACAGTTTGGCTCGGAATATACATCATGCAGCTCGACGTCTGATCAGGACTCGCAGCAGACCCTCGAATTGTTTATCCGAGCGCTTCTCTATATATACCCTTGTGAGTACATGACTTCACTCACTCCCATCAAACACGTTTTCAATCAAACTTTGTTTTTCAAAGTAGTGCCAGGCACTGCCAAAAGCTTTCTGTTTCATCTATCAGCTACAAGGTCAGTTTGCCCTTAATTGCTGAGCTGTGCTCATCAACATCTTACAAACTTGGCTGTGAGATACATGGAAACATTATTTGCCTAACTCCCTTTCAGAAGAACTGCAAAGCTTGAAGTGAGATGGGTGATATGCATTCATTCCATCAAAGACCAGTCTTTCGAGAAGGATTGGGCCCTTATCTTTCAAAGAAACTCTGGACCTTTGAAGCAAAGCCACACAACCCCCCCCCTCTTCAAGGCTTTAATGAAACATCTTAACACTAAACTAAAATGTTTTTTCTCACAAATGTTGAATTAAGCATTAATTCCTAACATAAAAATTGATAAACATTTAGTCAGAAAAACATTAATACTTCTTAACTGTACAGGACATACACAGGACCGAAATTGCGTTTCTCTCAGTCCCTCGGTGCAACAGTAAACATCTAAACATTGAAACACTGAAACATATAATAATAGACATAAGCATAAAATAGTAAAACTAACACTGTCCTGAGTTTTTTGCATAGTGGTATAAGAGTATGAAAATTTACACCAACTCTAAAACTAAAACATTAAACATTTAATGAACATAATACTGTCCTGAGTTTTTGCATACTAGTATAAAAAAAGAGTATAAAAAGTATAACTAAAATAAACTAAAGGTTTCTAGCATTGACATTTGCAAAGTGGCAAAGCAGCGTATGAGTTAATGTACACAGTATATGTATGAGGTAGTAGTTGATGTTGTTATAGAGGCAAAAAGTGGCATATGCAGTAAGGCACATTGGGCATCCCTAAATAAGACCGTTCAGAGCACACTGTATATGTATCAGCAGTGGTGTAGATATTAGAGTAGTGTAAATGTAAACAGTAGTAATTACATGTAAGCAGTAGTAATAAAAGTAAACAGTATTAATAAATGTAAACAGAGAATGTAAACAGTATTATGATTATAGGCAGTGATGTAATACAAACATTAGTGCAAGTATGAGAAGTAGTGCAAACTGTATGAGCACATGACCGAGAGTTTAGTGAATAACCCGTTTGATGACACAGAGTCCAGTGTTAAAATCTTTGTGTTGTGTGGTAATGTGTGAGAAAGTTTTAGTGTTAAGGCAGTTCAAATGGGAGGGGGGGCAGAGCAGGCAGAGTGTTTAGCATCCTGACTGCCTGATGAACAGAGCTGTCTCTCAGTCTGCTGGTTCGAGCCTGGAGACTCCTCAGTCTCCTCCCTGATGGCAGCAGTCTGAAGCAGCTGTGTAGTGGGTGTGTGGGATCACCTGCCATGCAGAGGGCTTTCCGAGTGAGGCGTTTGCTGTGTAAGTCCTGCAGTGAGGGCAAGGAGGTGCCCACGATCTTCTCAGCTGCTCTCACAATGCGCTGGAGGCTCTTGCGGCGGATGCAGTACATGCACCAA
>JBBPBX010076875.1:0-17002 GCA_038048925.1 Garcialebias charrua
TGGATATCGGCCGATACGATCTAGTTCCGATATCATCATCATCATTGATTTTATATGAGGCTGTAATAATCCCCTATCAAGTACAATGTGTACACATATATGCATGCATGTCCAAAAAGACAACTTGAGGTAAGTTTAATTAATGTTGTATTAGTTTCAAAGTTATGATTAAAGTCTGCTAACACAAAACGTGTTTTATTTTATTCCTAGCTTTAAAGTGGATATTAAAGTGATTAATTAAATTGATTGTTTAAAGTTATTTTATAAATTATTTTAAATAATGGGGTGATATAAGACTTTTTTTCTTCTTTCTGTTTCCATTCAATGTTTTCTTGTTGAGGAATTTGTTTTATTTTGTCTCTTTTAAATGAATGAATAAATGAATTAAATAAAATATTAAATAGCTTTACATCTGCTAAGTTCATGGTATAAACCAACACAGACATGTTCCTGTTTTTAGTATTTTACATTGCTTTATAATGTAGCTGTTTATGTTTCATTTTTTTTATACAATTTTCTTGTAATTCTTAATTAATATGCATTTTATGATTGTCTACTGTTGTACTGATAAATATCTCCTGGAGGGTAAACTATATCTTGGCTGCAAGTATCAAGCTGTGAAATCCTTCATTTTCTACAATTGATAGTGGTTGGTCATTAATTTCGATGATGTTTAGCAACTTCTCTCAGGGCTGCCAACTTTTCAAAAAGCCAAAGAGTGAGAATTTTGTTTGTGTGTGTGTGTGTGGGGGGGGGGAATGCGTTAACGCGGCGGCAACGCGGCGGCAGCGCGGCGGCAACAGGGTTTGATTGTGCTGGTGAGCTTCACCTGCCCTCATCCTGTTGGCTACATCCTACAATAGAAATTGACTGAAAATGACTCCCTACACTCTACTTTATAGATCTGTGTCAGATTGAAATACTATTTCATATTTGAATATGTATGGAGGACCGAAACTGACATAGTTAGAAATAAAAAGTAGAAAGAAATATATTAATGGATGAATAAATAACTAAAACATATAAAAACCAATAAATAACTTAAAATGCACCAATTAAATAAAAAAGGAAACCTTTCCTGGATCAGCTCTTCTCCTATTGGTCAACAGACAGGATAAAGCAGAATCCACATGCAGATGTCTGTGCTGCCTCAGTTTAGTTTAAGGTTTAGTTTAAAACAAAAGCACAGGTGTTTTCCTGTTTGCTTTGTTTTAAACTAAACTTTAAGTGCATATATTCATTTAATGGTCTATTTATATATTTCTGCTTTTATTTCTAATAATGTCAGTAAGTCCTCCATAAATGTTAGTATTTACCACCTTTTTGACTGTGTTTTAACTGTTACTGTACATTGTATGAAGAGCATTTTATGATGTAGGTTTAGTCAAAAATGACAAGAGGAAAGTTAGAGACATTCTTCATTTTCCAGTGGGTTTAGCAGAAAATGTACATATCAACAGCGAAACAGCAACAAAACATATAAATACAGTGCCTAAATGGTAAGCAGATGAGTTGTAAACAATTGAATTTTAAGTGTTTTGAACTGTGTGTTCACACAAAAAGCTGGAAACAGCTGGAATTCCTCAAGTCTCATATTTTGTGTGACTGGTTGTACAGGCCTGTGGCCTTCTTAGAGGCCTTGATGATTGTAGATGACGGCTCCCACTTCAAGCATGGCTCCAAATCAGCCCTCTTTCTAGCCATGATGGAGGAGAGGGTACCATCTAGTGCCAAGCTATTCCTAGTCTTTGTTTTGTTGAGGCCCACCACCGAAAAAACCCTCTCTGCATCAGCATTCGAATGTGGGAGGACGAAGACCAGCTTTGAGGTGCAGCAAGCCTTGGAAATCTGAGTACTCCTGTCAACTGTGACAAATGAACCAAGAATACAATGGAAATATGCTCCCAAGTGACGTTTTCTTTTAAGTCCTTTAGCCAATTGATCCCTGTATCACTGTATCTTCCATAGTGCTTCAAATGTACAGGTATCAGTAATGTTTGAGAGGCTATTTCTACTGTGTTCTTGGTGTTAAAAAATAAGCTTTACCTTATCTTTCCATATAGCCATTTCAGCCCAGAAACTCTCCATTTCAAATTCTTCTGGGTGCTGCAGTGGTGGCAACGTCATTGTCTGGTACTCCAGAAACTCCTCTGCCAGTAGCTCATGCTCCTCTGGTCCATGGTAGGGGAGCAGGTGGGGAAACCTATGTATGAGCAAAGAGTTACACGTTTTTTATTTTCTGATAGTCATCAACCAACAGCAGAAAATAAATAAAAGCATTTTAAAAGAAAAGCCACATAGGGAAATCTCATTTACATAAAGACAAAATGCCTTGTAAAATTCAAGATAAGTAGTAATTATTGAAAAACCCTAACCTCTCAACAAAGTAAAGGACGTCATCTATGCTGCATTCAGACCTCTGTCGAACATCAACATACGTTACATGTCTCAGTAGTGGTTCCTGTAGGGGCAGCTTCTTTATGGCATAGTCTAGAGCTCTGAGCAGAAATGTTAAAGCAGCCTCATGGAAGTTATTTGTTGTGGTGTGATGTCTCCATCATCTAGCAACTTGTTCAGCTTAGCCCTGGTGGTGAAGCCAATGTTCAGCTTTCTTCCTGCCAAACAAATAGAGCTAACATAAATACTGTTATGCTAATGATCAGAGAGACATATTGGACAAGAAGTCATGTTAGGCTGATTGGTAACTCTAAATTGACCCTGGGTGTGAGTGAAACAGGTCCCTCTTGTAAATGAGTCTCCGTGGCTCAACAAGGCTAGCCTGTATAAATAAAGGTTGAATGAATGTGGTGTTGGGCTACTGGGAAAGTCATTCTTAATAAAATTAATAAAACTTAGCCGGTTTATCATCAGGAGGTGAGCACCATATTGGGTTCTACCATACTCACTTGTAATATTAGTTATCAAAAATAATCATGAATAATTTGCTGAGAGTTGCTGCTCTTGGGGGACACTGTTGCTGTTCTTCTGCCTGTCCTGTCTCCTGGTCTTCCATGTATTCTTCTGTTGCTCTTCTGCTTGTTGTTGTTCTGTTGGTTGTGTTTCTGTCTTTTCTGACTTTGTTCGTTTGTTAAATAAAACAAAATGCTTTGCTTTTGTCCCACCGATGGTCTTATTTCCATTGCCTTTTTATTTCCACTTGTTCAAATAAGCTTCCAGTGTGTAACTTTTATTACTTTTGGTATTTTAATATGTAGCATTTTTTATTTCCATTGCCTTTTTATTTCCACTTGTTCAAAAAAGCTTTCAGTGTGTAACTTTTATTACTTGTGTTATTTTAGTATGTAGCATTTTTTATTTCCATTGCCTTCTTTTATTGCTGTTGTTTCTTATTCTATTTTCATTGATTTATTGTTCCAGTTTATTCATCTTTTTATCCTGTTAAGCACCTTGGTCAATGCAAGGCATTGTAGGAAGGTGCTATACAAATAAAGTATTATTATTATTATTATTATTATTATTATTATTATTATTTTACTGGACATTTTAGAATCCTTTAAAGGATTTAAATGGTTAATCATCATGCTGGTTTAATAAATGTACTCAGTTAACAAGATACCATTATCTACTTGTGTTTATTCTTAATTTTCAATTCAATCTTACCTGCTCTTTGTGTTGCTAGGCAGACATCCGGCTAGCCAAACGTGCTAAATAAACCATATACTGTACAGTAATGGTTCATTTAGCACGTTTGGCTATCACACTTTATTTCCCTAGTTTCTCTGCTCCGTCCATCTAATTTTTCCTTTCTTTCTAACATGTTTGATATTAATGTAATTTAATCCACTCACCTTTCCTCTTGGGAAGAGTCAGACCGCAAACACCGAGCTACATCAGCTTCGTCAGTAACTTTCTGCTGCTCTCTGTGGAAACTCCTGCAAACTCTTGCAGGTAGATGGAAGGTTGGAGCAAAAATACGGACTGGATAACAACGTGGATGTGCTTCACAAGGGTTGTGGTGAAAACGTGGAGCGGACTAATGTATTTTCCCAATACGGAAGTGGAACGGAGTTGAGATTTTGACGTTGGTCAGTTTTCAGCGTGAGGAATGTGAATGCGGCGTGAGAGCGTGTGAAAACCCTCGAATGCGTGTGTCTCACGGTCATTGCGTGAGAGTTGGCAGCCCTGTTCTCTGTAAACATTTGAGCTCTGTGGCTTCAGCGGTGTGTTTTTCTTGTTCAATCCGGGGCGGGCTCTCTGATTTCAGTCAGCCGCTCTCAGCCTGTCCCTCCACCGAGACGGGGATGTGGCTGGCTGGGTTGAGATGCCTGTGTTTCGGTTCAGCGAGAGTGTTGTCCCGCTGAAGCCCCAGAGCTCAAATGTCCAACGTAAAACTAACTTGACCGTGGTTTATTGTGATGCTATGGCTCTGCAGACATTGCAATTTGCTGTCTTGTGGTGTTTAGTGTAAAATACTTCCACACAACAGACATGTTACGATGAAAAGTTAGCTAGCTGTTAGCTACAGTGCTACTGCACGTTATAGCTAGCTGCAAACTATGAAATGGATTTCCTGAATGTGAGGCAGGTCTTATTACTTTGGTTTCATGAGACACACCTCCGTTCAGGAAATCCATTACATAGCTTGAAGCCAACGTGCATCATGGATCGGAAATATCAGCAGGTTGGATTGGAAAATCTGATACCTAAATTATGCTGGTATCAGAAGCCGATACCAATACCGGATTAGATCGGCCCAATCCCTACTCTCCAGACAGATGAAGTCCTTTGGAAGAAGGATGAAACATAAAAAAATTTAATAAAATAAACAACCGTCCAGAGGACCTGACTCAATTTTGGTGGATTCTCTACCTGGATTATTGAGCATAAACTTTGATGTTTTGAACCACTTTGGCCATGGCTGCCCTAGAGGAGTCAACAGGGAAGAGGGCAGAATCCATAAACCATCTTATCACCATCAAACTGGTTGGCCCACTACATGAGTGTGCTGCTTGTGGGACTGAGTTTGTTGTGGCTCCTTGGACTGGTGAAATCCTTTGGATGAAGGACAAAATGTTTCAACAACAAACAATAAACAATCCAAATGACCTGACTTAACTTTGTTGGATTTTTTTTTTTTTACCTGGGATATTGAGCATGAACTGTGTGATTTCTAGGATAAATCATACAAAACGTTTTAGATTGTTGAAGCCAATGCAGTAACACTGAGAGTAGCTAAGCAGTTTGTTACGTTACAATGAATGGAACATTTTTCTGATTCAAAAATGTAATTACACTTTTTTTTGTTTCAGGAAATCATATTTTACCCATATTTAATTATTTTGATGACTCAAACTGGCTATTAGAATGTGACTATTTGTTTGGGATAAAGTCCAAATAATTTTTTGTTTGTCTTGATTTCGCCAGGCCTAGCTGCAACAAACTATACAAGGGGTGTGGGTTTTAAAGGATACAACGGTGGTAACCACGCTCACGTGTTGAGGATATTTAACCTTCAGCTTGTTTTCAGATCAACAATAGCAGTCAATTTATTTATTTTTTATTTTTTTAACAAATGCAAGTATGCTGGACTGTTAATATCTCATCGTAAGAGGGGTTTATCCATATAACAATGACAATTCATACTGTCAATTTGCTGTACACTCACTTCCATTAGTTTACCTTACCCCTGTACTGTACCGTACTTACGTTTTTCTATTTCCCAGCATGTGGGTCAAACGCAGCGAGTGGGCAACCATTTTTTGTGAGAATGATTGCATGGGAATTTTATTCACCGGCCAACATGTTGTTCCCCAGCAGCCTGTGTTGAATTGACAGCAGTTAACCCATTTAAGCCCAAATTTTTTTCAGAGTTGAAAGGCATATCATTTTATCAGTTGGGTCCTTCTGAATCATGTTATGTATTTATTTTCATCATTCTGTATTTTGATTTGAAGAAAATGGCATTTTTATGACTGGCAACAATTGTTGCCAGTAGTCACACAGCTTGTCACTAGGTCAACTGTCACCTGTTCATAATAGAGAACTAATAAAAATATAGTAATAACAAAATAATAATGTAGTCAGAATAAATAATAACAAAAAGTTGGAGCATCAGGTTCCTCCTGTATAAAATTCCAAACAACAAACAATTTGAACAGTTTTTTTATTCTTAATTTTTGTCTGTAGACTCGAATTTTGTAACTTTGTAATCAAAACTTCAAGGAACAGTTTTTTTTCTTAGAACCTCTAATAACACACATATATGGGGCGGCCGTGGCGTAGTGGTAATGGTAGTCGTCCCCCGATCGGAAGGTTGGTGGTTCGAATCCTGGTTCCGCACACCATGTGTTGTTGTGTCCCTGGGCAAGACACTTAACCCCAAGTTGCTCCCGGTAGGACTGGAAGGCGCCTTGCATGGCAGTCTACCGCTACCGGTGTATGAATGTGTGTATGAATGGGTGGATGGTTGGTATTGTAAAGCGCTTTGGGGTCCCTCATATGGGGCTGGAAAGCGCTATATAAATAAGCTGCTATTGATGAATTATCAATATCCTCCTTTCTACAGTGTCATGCCCCATATGTAGAATGTTCTGTAAAAGCAATATCATGCTTGAGTTTGTGATGTTTGTCTGGATATCATCACTGTTGCTCTTGTCAAATGAAGAGCACTAGCGATCACCTCATGTCAAACATCACAAACACCATTGTGATATTGCTAAATAACATGCAGCCTTGTGTACCTGTAATAGCACCAGCTGTTCACCATGGCATTGTTCAGGGCCCAGCTGAAGCATGGCCACCACCACTTCTTGGACCGTATGTTGACTCTGTAGCGGCTGACAAACTGGTCATGCAGGTCCACTCCTCTCATGTGTGTGTGTTGTAATCCTGGATACACTTGGGCTGTCTGACCTTGTCCATGGTCCGTTTTTGTTTGTTCCATCTCTTTGCCTCAGTTTCAATGAACTCCCTTTCCATGTTTGACACCACAGTGACCATGCTGTTGTCATTCCACCTTACAATCAGCTTCTCTGCCTCAACCAGATATTCAGCATTTCCTCTGGGTGTCTTCTTGAAGGTCTTGGGTTCTGTGAAAGGAACCTTGTGGAGCTGAGCTTGTCGCATCATGCCACAGCTGCCATAGCCTCTCAGGGTCATCTCATCCACCAGGGACAGGGTTATGAAGAGGTTGTCATGGTAAAACTTGACTCCAGGTGGAACTTCAGCTTTCTTTGCCAGGCCAAGAACCACACTTGGTCCCTGACCAAGTCCAGTTTCCACCAGATCTGTGTGGCTTCCTACATATGGCTAGATCATCAACATCTTTTACCTCAGCGAAACACAAGCTAATGTTAGGCTAGCAAAAAAATGATGTTGGCTAGCAAGAGAATGATGTATGGAAGCGAATAAAAATCGTAGACACACAGACCTTGACTACATCATTTATTTTGCTAGGAAGAGTATCCTTAGAAGACTAAAATAAGACATTGCACATCATTTTACAATTTGAAATAAGAAAATTAGGTGCAATCCTGCAGACAGTGTTTTCCTGTAGTTAGCGACAAGCTATGTGCCCATTGGCAACTTTTGTTGCCACTTACAAAAAGACACCCATGAACAAAAAAATATTTATCCTAGGTACAATTTTTGTGGAGAGTGTTACAGTAGAGACTTGAAAGATTAAATGATTATAAAAAAGTATGGGGGGAAACCATAAGAAATGTTATGAAAATTACCCTTTTCCAGGACGATTTGCATATTCCATGTCTTCAGCCGGATGGCCCAGGAAGCATGTGATGTCATGCAACAGGAAGCACTGGGAAACATTTTTTTTAAAATCAAAACCTTTGTCTAAGTTGTCTACTAGTTTATAGGTGGAAAATGTTGCATTAATACATTTGAGATTTTTTTACTGAGTGGAAAATGACAGTGATACACTTTGGCAACAATTGTTGCCAGTGGGGCCAAATTAAGTGAGTGGCAAAAGAGAATAGATTGTCCTGAATGATTTGTTTATTTCCTTCCAAGCCAGGTGTGACACTGGCCAAACTCGGCCTTATCAATGCGTGGTTAGACAACTGTACGAGCTGCAGCAAGCATGAGATTCCAACATTCAAGCTTCAATAGGAATTACCCTGATGCATGCTCAATTATCCAGGTAGAAAAATCTAAAAAAGCTACCGTATGTCTGGTCCTCTGGACATTCAAAAAACAAAACAATGTTGAATGTCCAGAGGACCAGACTTGTTTTTTTTCCGACTCAATAGGAATTGGCCAGTCTTTATAAGAAGATGCCATTTTCTGATCTGTGTTGCTTTATGGTTAAACAGGTTCATCCAGCACTAGTTTTGAGGGACTAAAACCATTTTTTTTTGTGAGTTCAGAAAGCTCAGCAACTTCATAATCAATAACAAATAATTCCGAATTGATCAATATTTGTAAGTTGTTAAGGGTAACAGGCGTCCATTTGTTAACACTCAACATAAAACTTTGAATATAATGTGGGTCCTGCTATTTTATTTACAATGTATTTACATCTTGTCTTATCATCTTGATGTCATTTTCAAATCATCCTCAGTTGGACTCATTGTTTGTGAGCCACGTAATTATTTAGTTTACCCGTATTTGTCTTCAGGTCTGTATTTAGGAGAGTTGTTCAGTGCACTGAATGCAATAAACATTAGCACAATTGTCATGTTTTGTCAAATGCAAGTTAGGGTGGCATGGTGGTTTAGTTGGTAGAGCTGTTGACTCTCAGAAAGAAAGTTGTCTGTTCCAATCCCGGACCAGAACCTTTCTGGGTGGAATTTGCATGTTCTTTCTGTGCATGAATTGGTTTTCTCCAGGTACTACAGTTTCCTCCCACAGACCAAAAACATGCATGTTAGGCTGATTGGTAACTCTAAATTGTCCCTATGTGTGAGAGAGAACATTAATAGTTGTCTTGTTTGCATCTATGTGTCCCTGTGATGGACTGGAAACCTGTCCAGGGTGTCCCCTACCTCTCACAGAGTGACTGCTGGATATGGGCACCAGTGACCCCCGCGACCCAAAAAGGAAGGAGCGGGTAAAAAGATAAAGGATGGATGGATTAACATGAATCTGTGTTTTGATGGTCGAACCACATGTAGGAAGCAGCAGGAGCTTCTGGAGTAAAATAATTGTTACTTTTATTATACAATAACAAAAACAAAGTGCTAACGGGGCAGCAAAACTTACGTTCAGGGAGTAGACATGGAGGGAGATAGAACATGAAAGCCTTTCAAAGGATAATGCCCGGACACAGGAGGAATGAAAAGACTACATACATTGATGAGACAGAATGAAAAACACCTGGGGTGATTGTGATTGCAGACAGGTGAGACAGAATAAGAAACACTTGGGGTGATTGAGATTACAGATAGATGAAACAGAATGAGAAACACCTGGGGTGATTGAGATTACAGACAGGTAATGCATGCTCACAACCACACACAAATGGATGCAGGGATGTATATGTAGATGTATGTAGATGGGTATATAAATGAAAATAAATATATATGTATGTATATTGTATATATATTTGTAGGTATGGGTATGTGTATTTATAGAAATCTACTGCAAGGTCATGAATATTATCAGTCTTTATGCTTGTATGTTTCGTTGCTGTGTACTGTCATGTGCTTTGCAGGATTGTGGACGGAGGTTTGGTGTGTTTGCCTTGTGCTCTTTCTGTGGACAATTGTTGTTTTGTTGTCTCACTTTCTCTTTTCTTTCTTTCTCTCTATAAAAAAAAACATATTGGAGTGAGAGGATGGCTATAAGGTGTGAAGGGAGGCCATCTATAAATGAAAAAAAAAAAGATTACAGACAGGTGAGACAAAATGAGAAACATCTGGGGTGATTGAGATTACAGACAGGTGAGACAAAATGAGAAACACCTGGGGTGATTGGTATTACAGACAGGGGAGACAAAATGAGAAACACCTGGGGTGATTGAGATTGCATATTGGTGAAACAGGAGCTGAACACAAGGAGGAACAACACTGAAGGGACACTGAGGGGAAAGATCTGAAGATCTCGACCTTGACCTCTGGCTTTAAGTGGCTTTAAGAATCTGTTAGACTACTGGCAAGGACCAATGCAGAAATTATCCTGTTTTTAGTTGTCAACATTTGCCTTATAATCTAGCTGTTTTTGCTACTTTTTTTGCCACATTATCTTAATTTGTAAAAAAAAATATATATATATATATATATATATATATTGTTTTTAAATTGGTATGCCTCATTTATAACTGTCTATTGTTGTCACTGTTGTCATCATCATCAAAAGGCATGAGGAAACACAGGAAAGAAAGGACAAAGCTCAGAAACCTCACCCAAATTCAGGCAGGTATAAGTCAGTTGAATGAGGTACAAATTCCAAGAAGACAAAAAAGCAGAACAAGAGTGAACCAGGAGTGACAGATACCAAATGGAGGAGTTGACAAAAATAAAACAACCCTAAGGTTTAGGAAGTAGTAAGAAAGCTAACCACAAGGACCACAAAAGATGTCTAAAATAATGATAGTGATAGTACAAAAAGCAAAAACCAAGAAAATAGATGAAACTGTGGTGGACCACTAGGGGGCTCTACTCACACCCAGTGGACCGAATGTGTTACAGGATGCTTTTATTGTGAAAGGTCCAGAGGACCGGATGTTGTGTTGGTATATAAGGCGGTGTTGGGTGGTTTTCCCGCCAGTTGAGTAGGAGTTGATTAAAAGTGAAGAACTACATCCCGTCTCCTGTGTCGTCTCTTCACCACCTCCTACACTGGTGACCTACGTGAACTGAATATGACGACATCTGAAGGTCCAGCCAGCTCTCCTCAGCTGTCCGCGGTGGAACCCCCACCGGCGGCCCCGCTCGCTTTTGCGGTGGCCGTTAAAATCCCGGACTTCTGGCTGCACGCACCTCGGTCGTGGTTCGCCCACGTCGAATCACAGTTCGCTCTTCGCGGGATCTCTGCAGACGACACCAAATACCACCATGTGGTCGCTTCACTGGACCCATTGTCCACCCAGCGGGTAATGAGCCTGCTCGAAGACCCTCCTGCACAAGGAAAATACGACGCCCTCAAGGAGCTCCTTCTGCAGCGTTACACGCTCTCAGACGCGGAGCGCGCCGAGAAACTGTTTTCCCTCTCTGATTTGGGCGACGGCACAGCTCTCGAGCTCATGGAAGGCATGTTGTCTTTGAGAGGATCAACAGACTGTGAGTTTCTTTTTCTACACCTCTTCCTCCGCCGGCTTCCGGCTCCAGTGCGCACAGCCCTGGCCAACTCCCCGTTTCTGCAGCAGAAGGATTACCGCTCGCTGGCCCGCGAAGCCGACCGCATCCTGCTGGCTGCGAGGACGTTCGCGGTCCAAGCGGCGGTCCCCGGATCTCCAGCGGCGCCCGAGCTTCAAGCATCGCCCTCAGCGCCGGACGAGCCAGTGGTCGTAGCAGGAGTCGCCCGCAGGCGGTCAGGAGCTGCCTTTTGTTTCTTCCACCAGCGTTTTGGCGCCAAAGCACGACGGTGTGTCCCACCGTGCAGTTTCAAGCCGCAGGGAAACGAGTACGCCAGCGCCCGCTAGCAGTCGCGGCCGTTGGCGACAAGGAAAGGCTGCTTTTCATCGAAGACTCGAGGTCGGGGAGGCGGTTCCTGGTGGACTCCGGCTCGCAGAAGAGCCTCGTTCCCCCGACCGGCTCCGACAGGTTAGCAGAAGGCTGCGGGCCGCAGCTAACCGCGGCTAACGGCTATCCCATCAAGACGTTTGGCGAAAGGTTGGTGACTGTTCGTTTCCATGAACGGGACTTCCAGTGGAACTTTGTGGTAGCTGCTAGCTCAGTCCCTATTTTAGGGGCTGATTTTCTTTGTGCTCACGGGCTCCTGGTTGATTTAGCTAACAGACGTTTGATCGACGCTGTGTCTTTTTCGTCACTGCCTTGTGAGACGGAAAATAATACAACTCCTGACAACCCAAGGAAAACCAAATAAAGTATGTTGTACTTAAAACAACAAATATAATAGTGATGACTCAAGGATTAAAAAAGGATGTTATTAAAATATTTAGGCCCAATAAAATTCTGAAAAATTCCAAAAATGAAAAACAAAGAAGTCTAAATACAGTACAGTATATACTTTGTAAAAAAAATTGGTAACACTTTACAATAAGGTACACACAATTAACTTAACTAGTAGAAAATGCCTCAGGGACGAATCAGGAATGAATCAGGAGCTAATGGATAGTTAGCCAGTACTTACTAATGCTAATGGGTAGTTAACCAATAGGTTTACAAAAGAGAAAATCCAATAAAATCATTAATCACTAGATAACAGGTTTTTGACTATTATGAGCTGTGACCTCACTGGTGCAAGGTTTATTCAGAACCCATATGGAGAATGTCTCCTCTGTTTCTGTAGTAACAAACCAGTAGTCCCCTAATTAAGCTTGGCTGTGTGTTCTCCAGTAAGTACCGGTTAACTACCCATTAGCTCCTGATTAATTCCCGAGGTGTTCCCAAGTAGTAAAGCAAATTTTGTGTACCTTATTGTAAAGTGTTAACAAAATAGTCAACTATTTTCAACATAAATTAATCCAGACACGCTTCTTTTATTCTTAGATATAAACATTATTTTCGGATCTGTATCATCTTCTGGTTTCTTTGACTGAAAAACTTGTCTAAAGCAAAAGGGAATATTTCAAACTGGCTCAAAGATCCAAATCTCCCGAAGATGAGTGAAGTTGCACAAGAAACTCTTAACGCAGACATCACTGTGGAAGAGATCCTTGATGTAATCTAATCATTTCCCAATGCCATAGCCCCAGGACCAGATGGTTTTGGAACAGAGTTTTACAAAGCATATGCCCAGAAGATTGCTCCCCTCCTCCAGAGGATGTTCGTTCACTCTCTTGATTCAGGGAAATTTCCCCCTACTATGTATGAAGCTAATATAACACTACTACATAAAGAAGGCAGGGAGGAGACAGAGCTTTCATCATATCGTCCTATCTCATTATTGAATTCTGATATTAAAATATTCACCAAGGTATTAGCAAATAGATTAAATAAACATGTATATTCTATTGTTCACCCTGACCAAACGGGCTTTGTCCCTAAAAGGTTTTCATTTTTTAATATTAGACGGTTAATGAACATTATGTACCATAAATATGACACTAAGTTTAACACTAGCAAACCCAGGGGAAAAAAAAAACACTAGAACTGCCATGAGTTTGTCAAAATGACAATTCTTCCATTAGGTGTCATGAGCCTGGGGGTGGATATCTTTGTTTGTGGGTAAACATCCCCTCCTGAGAATCTTCTCCCAGCATAATCTTCTCCAGTAGGTCAAAACAAAAGATCCCCCTCACACAAAGAACATTCATTTACATACATCCCCCACAAATTAACCACACATTCCAACAGCATTTCCAACTTGCTTCTACAGAGAGAGAGAGTTGTTTTCACCAGAGACTGCTCTGTAGGTGGGGGGGGGTTCTTACAAGCTTTGATCAAAAATAATGTTACACTGAATTTTATTTTTTTATTTTTTTTCATTCAACCTTTATTTAGTCAGGTAAATCTTATTGAGCCTCGAGGCCAATGAAACACATACATTAAACAATAAACAATAGAAAAGTAGCAAAAACATCCATCCATCCATCCATCCATCCATCTTCTTCCGCTTATCCGGGGTCGGGTCGCGGGGGTAGCAGCCTAAGTAGGGAGGCCCAGACTTCCCTCTCCCCAGCCACTTGGTGCAGCTCCTCCAGGGGAATCCCAAGGCGTTCCCAGGCCAGCCGAGAAACATAGTCCCTCCAGCGCGTCCTGGCTCTTCCTCTGGGTCTCCTCCCGGTGGGACATGCCCGGAACACCTCCCCAGGGAGGCGTCCAGGAGGCATCCTAACCAGATGCCCGAGCCACCTCAACTGGCTCCTCTCGATGTGGAGAAGCAGCGGCTCTACTCCAAGTCCCTCCCGGATGACTGATGCCTCTTTTCCACCGCTGGGCTCGGCTCGGGTTGGGTCGGCTCAGATCGGCTCAGTTCGGGTCGGGTCACATACAAGTTGTGTTTCCACCGCTTTTCTGTACCCTTTCTGTGGGCGGGGTCCACATTTCTACTCGTTTTAAGCGTTTTACCTCATGGTGGCGGTAGTGTTCCCTCAAGGTATTTACTATCCACCACTAAACGTTAGAAGAAGAACAACCTGCTGTACCTCGTCTCACCACATGTTGGCGGTAATATCCCTTAGGTGTTCAATGGCTACTGCTAAATTAATAGTAGAAGTAGAAAACCGACGAGAGACACAAACAAAATGGAGGACGTTGTTGTTGTACTTAACATTATTCTCTGTGTGTGGTTGTTTGTGAAACGTCGAGCAGATGAGACCATAGCCCGTTCACGTAGCAGGCTGAAGAAGCTTCGTGCAGCGCTCCTAAGGCTGCAGGCTGTGGGCAGAATGCTGCAGGCTGTGAACCGAAGACTGCAGTCTGCGGCTGCGGACCGAAGAGTGCAGGCTGCGAACCGAAGACTGCAGTCTGCGGCTGCGGACCGAAGAGTGCAGGCTGCGAACCGAAGAATGCAGGCTGCGGCTGCGGACCGAAGAATGCAGGCTGCGCGAAGACTGCAGGCCGCTGACCGAAGGCGACAGGCTACGAGGAGGCAAAAGACTAGGGAGAATTACCGCCGGGTGTGGGAAGCCATAACGCGGTATGAAGACGAAGACAGGAGGCGACGAGTGATGGTAAGCTAAAGATCTGTATCCAGAAGTATGTATTTTATTCTTAAATGTTCTTATCAAATGAAACGTCATCCATAGTTGATAGACCAATTTGTAACATATCAAACTTGGAATACAGCTCTATATGATCCAAGTCTGACAATCCTTTAAAAAGTGCAGCCTTGAATTTGCTGTTATTTAGCAAGTGTACTGATGTATGTGTATTTGAAGTACAGGTTGCACAGGTATTGGGCTTTATATAATTTATTAGATATATTAATCTATCTATCCATCTCTCTTTTTACCTCTCTATATATTTATATATATATAGGTATATATTTGTGTGTAAACATATGTATATATATATATACTGTGTATATATATATATGTATATATATATATGTGTAAAAAAAATATATATATATATATTTACACATACATTTCCAATATATATATATATATATATATATATATATATATATATATATACACATACACATACATGTCGAAATTATAATTATCTATGTCTATCAGCTGCAGCTTGCCATTAATACGATAAATGCATATAAATAAAATATTGACATGCCAATCATGACAAGTGTAATACAGTTTCTGTGTTTCTGTGTTTCTGTGTGTTCCAGATGATTCAGGAGCTAAGCAACCGTACTCGCAGAACACCTACAGTGTGGGAATTCAACAGATCATCTGTGTGGTGGGATGTTATTGTTCCTGGTTTCAACCACACTCAATGGGTGCAAAACTTCAGGATGTCACAAGTGACTTTCTTATACCTGTGCAACAAACTACGACCAGCACTGGAGCGACAAAACACAAACTACCGCAAATGTGTGCCATTGAAGAAGCGAGTAGCAATAGCAATCTGGAAGCTGGCTACTGGATCTGAGTATCGTAGTGTTGGACATATATTTGGTGTCGGCATCACAACCGTGTGCAGGTGTTTGCAGGAATTTTGTGCAGCTTCCGAGTTGTTGTTGGTGCCAGAACAGATCCGTATACCAGATGCTGACAGTTTCAGGGAAATGTCTGTTTTCATTGAGAGCAAGTATGGGATGCCAGCTTGTGTCGGTGCAATTGATGGCAGCCACATTCCCATAATAGCACCACAGCACTATCACACAGATTATTTTAATAGAAAAGGTTGGCATTCAATTATACTTCAAGCTGTTGTGGATGGAAAGGGGCAGTTCTGGAATGTTTTTGCTGGATTGCCCGGGAGCATGCACGATGCCAGGGTGTTAAGACTGTCCACGCTGTGGGAGCTAGCCAGCCGAGGAAACCTGTTCCCAGCTCATCTCAGGGCTATCGGTGCAGCAAATACTGGCTACTACATCCTGGGTGATGCAGCTTATCCCCTTCAAGACTGGCTCTTAAAACCTTTTTCTGACACGGGAAGGCTAACAGCAGATCAGCAATCGTTCAACGAAACACTTAGTAGAGCACGTGTAGTTGTCGAAAATGCTTTTGGAAGGTTGAAGGGAAGATGGCGTTGCCTCCTGAAACGAAATGACTGCGATGTTGAACTTGTGAAGTCCATGGTGCTGACCTGCTGTGCCCTTCATAATCTGTGTGAGACTCATGGAGAGGCATATGATACTACACTGGATGAACCGCCTGCAGTAGAAGCAGCACAGCCTCCACCTGCAGCTGTGCAACAGGAGGTTCAACAAATTGATGTTAGATATGCTCTAATGGAATACCTCCAGAGCAGACAATAACAAGCATAATTAAAGTTATGACAAGTTTGCATATTTTTCCTTTCTGAAACAAATGTTTTCATATTAAAGAATTGTTTGCATATTTTTCCTTCCTGAAACACACGTTTTCATAATAAAGAATTTTAGAAAGGTTACATTTTGGTCCAATTATACTTTTTTTGTAAATGCACAAGGTCATTTATATTTCTAAATGCTGTACATCACAAGGTCCAGTACAGTACTGACAATTTTGTAATCTGCTAAGCGTTAGCAGTTAATCTGATTTTAATTTAACCTGAAATAACAATGGTTAGTCTGCCATAATATTTAACTAAAAATGCTTTATTATGGCTAATAAAAAGTGAATTGAAGCTTTATAACTTAATTAAATAGGAGGTCAAACAGTAAATGATTAATTCTTTTCCTGTACGCTGCTCTTTCCGTACCTCGTGATGCTGCTGCCCCACGACCCCACCTCAGCACAACAGGAAGTTGGATGGATGGATGGATCAAAACAGACACAGCATGTGTTCATGGTTCAGTGTAAAATCTGCCTGTTTGTTACAGGGTGGATGTTAACATTGCTGCTGGTTAA
>JBBPBX010076877.1:6198-17002 GCA_038048925.1 Garcialebias charrua
ACTCTCACTCACTCTCTCACTCACTCTCACTCACTCACTCTCTGGCTCTCACTCACTCTCACTCACTCTCACTCACTCACTCTCTGGCTCTCAATCACTCTCACTCACTCTCTGGCTCTCAATCACTCTCACTCACTCACTCACTCTCTGGCTCTCACTCACTCTCAATCACTCTCTCACTCACTCACTCTCACTCACTCTCACTCACTCTCTCACTCACTCACTCTCTCACTCTCTAACTCTCTCTGGCTCTAACTCACTCTCTCATTCACTCACTGTATCACTCTCACTCTCTATCTCACTCACACTCTCTCTCACTCACACTCACTCTCACACACACTCACTGTATCACTCTCTCACTCTCTCTCACTCACTCACTCTTACTCTGTCACTCACTCTCACACTCTCACTCACTGTATCACTCTCTTACTCACTCTCACTCACTCTTACTCTCTCACTCACACTTACTCACTCTCTGGCTCTCACTAACTCACTCTCACTCACTCTCACTCACTCTCTGGCTCTCACTCACTCTCAATCACTCTGTCACTCACTCTCAATCACTCTCTCACTCACTCTCTGGCTCTCACTCACTCTCAATCACTCTGTCACTCACTCTCACTCACTCACTCACTCACTCTCTGGCTCTCACTCTCACTCACTCACTCACTCTCTCACTCACTCACTCACTCACTCACTCACTCTCTCTCTGGCTCTCACTCACACTCTCACACACTCACTCACTCTCTCACACACTCACTCTCTCTCTCACTCACTCACTCTCTCTCTCTCACTCACTCTCTCTCTCTCACTCACTCTCTCTCTCACTGACTCACTCACTCTCTCACTCACTCTCTCACTCACACTCTCACACTCACACTCTCTCTCACTCACACTCACACACACTCACTCTCACACACTCACTCACTCTCACACACTCTCACTCTCTCTCTCACTGACTCACTCACTCTCACACTCACACTCTCACACTCACACTCTCTCTCACTCACACTCACACACACTCACTCTCACACACTCACTCACACACACACTCTCACTCTCTCTCTCACTGACTCACTCACTCTCACTCACTCACTCTCTCACTCTCACACTCACACTCTCTCTCACTCACTCACTCTCACACTCACTCACTCTCTCTCACACTCACTGTATCTCTCTCACTGTATCACTCTCTCACTATCTCACTCTGAATCACCATCTCACTCACACTCTCACTCACTCTCTCACACACTCTCACTCACGCTCACTCTCACACATTCACTCTCACACACTCACTCACACTCTCACTCACTCTCTCACACACTCTCTCACACACTCTCACTCAATCTTACTCACTCTCTCACTCACGCTCACTCTCACACACTCACTCTCTCACTCACTCTCACACACTCACTCACTCTCTCACTCACTCTCACACACTCACTCACTCTCTCTCACTCACTCACTCTCACTCACTCTCACTCACTCTTTCACTCTCACTCTCTCTCACACACACTCACTCACACTCTCTCACTCACTCTCACACACTCTCACTCTCTCACTCACTCACTCACTCACTCACTCGCTCTCACACACTCACTCTCTCACTCTCACACACTCACTTTCTCACTCTCTCTCATACTCACTCACTCTCTCTCTCACACACTCACTCTCACTCACACTCTCTCACTCTCACTTACTCACTCTCTCACTCACACTCTCAGACACTCACTCACTCTCTCACTCTCACACACTCACTCACTCTCTCACACACTCACTCTCTCACTCACTCACTCACTCACTCACTCACTCTCTCTCACTCACTCTCTCTCACTCACTCTCTCACTCACTCACTCTCACTCACTCACTCACTCACTCACTCACTCACTCACTCACTCACTCACTCACTCACTCACTCACTCACTCACTCTCTCTCACTCATGAGGATGACTGCTCTAACCACTCAGCCACAGCCGCCTCCATTATATTACATAATACTGTAATATTATAGAAGCTATTTAGTAGAAGTTTATCAAGGGGTTTCCCTTCACTGCAGATTGCACTGACTCTTGACTTCGTTGCAGTCTCCCATCTTCAGCAAGCATTTCCTGTTGTGTTTTGCAGAATGACTCTATTGCAACAAAGAGATCTTGCAGCCTCCAAGCACTAGCAGTGTATCTCAATGAAGACCCTGAAAAGCTAGTGAAGGATTATGCAGTAAGTGTCATCAATTGTTTTAAAGGGGATATTTTTATTTGAAGTTGAACATAGTGCTGAATTAATATTTAATTTTCTCCTAGTAATTTAAAAAAATTGTTTATTTAACTTGCTTGCATGCATCACAATGTTAACTTGCTTAGTTTTCTACTGCAGTCAATTTACAAAGAAGAAAATATAAATGGTAAAGTTTCATGCGAATAATTTATTTTAGTGAAGAGAGGTGTTCATAAAATATCTGGTTTATTTTTAGAGTGAGACCCCTGATGAAACCCAGGCAGCTTTGGATCAGACGGTCATCAGCATTTATGTCATCGGTCATCGGCATTTATGTCATCAAACACCCAGGTGCAGATGTTGATCAGCCACCAGAAGATGTGGGCATCATAGTGGAAGGTGTGGAGGTGATTAATGAACTCAAAGATGTTGCCAACCGACCTCAAATATACGTTTGAGTTCATTCAAAAGATCCTAATGGAACTGGAAACACACTGACTTTCAAACAAAATCCAAGTACGTACTCAAAAACAAACTGCTGGAATAATGCATATTCCTATACCTATTACAGTGTTGTGATCTGGGGACTATTTATCATTCTGAAATGTTTTTATCGTGTTTACTGTGAGCAGATGTTTGGGCTGTCTTTTTTAAAAACGTATTTATTTATTTTTTAAGTTTTTTATCATTACTATTTTTACCTGAAAGTTTAAGGTTTTAAAATTGACCTTTACAGCAGAAGTGGCATGATGTTTTGAGGTGTTTTAGTGTTAAAGCATTGTTTTGTTGGTAATTTACATTCTGCTATTATTTGAACTAAAGCATGTGTCCATGAGGCATAGTCCTTGCCAGGGTTGGAGCCAAGTGTCAAGAAAAGTTTTTTTGAACGTTAAAAAAATGTGGCACTTAATTTTACCAGTATGTTTAATTTGATGTTTTATGTTTAAAGGATTTTTATGGTTTTCAGTATTTTTGTAAAACTCACTGATTTTATTAGTAGTTCTTAATAAAGTGCTGTTTTGAAAAGTTGTGATTTTCCCCGCCCCTCAGTTAACAGTTCATTTACAATTTTCACCATGATTTTAATTTGACAAACTAAACTAAATTAGGAATAACTATCAAATCAAGTTAATCTTACCCAGCAATCTTGTGTTGCATTAATGTGAATTCATTTAGTTCACTGAACTTAACAATATCACTTTAATTTAATGTAGTTTTCATACATAAAAATAAATTAACAATATTATGTTATTCTTACTCAATAATCCTGTATTGTTTTAATGTGTATTCATTTAGTTCACTGAACTTAACTATATCACATAAGTTAAACATAGGTTTTGTACATAAAAGTAAAATAACCACATTAAGTTTAAGTAACGCAAGTATTTCTTGTATAATATACTTAAAACTAATGAGTATATCCTATGAAAACTTGTTAATCAACATTTACTTGAAAACGTTACGTGGAACCACTTGACACAACATTTTTAAGTAAATCCAATATTTTTTTTTTTTGAGTGTACATTGCGTCTCCTTTAGTTCCTGTACGCTTCAGTCCTCTCACTGTCATTTTTCTTCTTGAGTAACTTCTTTTTTTAATCGCTTCCTGCACTTCACTATTCCACCACCAGTTTTCCATCCATCCATTATCTTTACCTGCTTCTTCCTTTTTGGGTCACGGGGGTCACAGGCGTTGCCCATGTTCAGCTATCACTATGCGAGAGGTGGGGTACACCCTGGACAGGTGACAAGTCCATCACAGGGACACAGAGACAAACAACCATACACTCACTCACCAATCAGCCTGTCTGTGGGAGGAAACTGGGATACCTGGAGAAACCCCACGCATACACGGAGAGACCATGCAAACTCCACCCAGAAAGGCCCCCAGACCGAGATTTGAACTGGGGACCTGCTCACTGAGAGGCAGCAGCTCTACTGACTGTGCCACCGTGCTGCCCACCACCAGGTTTCTTTATCATCTCTGTCCAGATGACACACCAAGTACCTTCCCATAATTACTGTTGCTGATGCTCTTTACCACCCAGAGCCTTTAGCAGCTCCTCTCTGAATTTCTCACAATATTCTTCCTTCTTCACTTTCCACCATTAACTTTTAAGTAGAGTAAACTTTTTACTCGATGTAAATAAAATATAGTAAACTACAAACTGATACACACATTTTATTGGTTAAATGTTATTAGTTTTTTTTTTTACAGTGCATAAACAGGTCATTTAAACTGAGTCTAACTGATCATTATGGTCCATTTGCAAACCTCTGGGGCAAAAGTGAGTTTAAAGCATAATGTATAAACATGCCAGTTTAGTTTGAGACCCAGCTTGTCCCAGAAGATGAATGTTTGGGTCAGTGAGGAGACCAGAAAATAGACACCAGCAGCAGTCAAGATATGTAGGCTAAAAATATGACCAAATATTGAGAGAGAAAAAAATTCTCCAATTTTGCTGAAATGTTATAAACCAGTTGAAACTAGGCGACAAACAGGACCCAATGACCTCTGTTCACCCCTTCACCACATGATGGTATTAGTGGACCCTCACTGACAACATGTGCTCTGCTGCAGAACTGCTTTTTAAACATACAAGACGCTCAAATAACAACACTTATCAGCCTAAACCTGAACTATAGTCCTTATTATTGCAATCATTTGTTTAAATAACTAACTTAAAAAAATATAAAAGACAACCACAAAATTAAATTGGACTCCATCTGGTCCTTATTAAAATCTAAAGCAGAAGCAAATGAGCAATTTTTGGAGCAAACAAATGCTGCAAAAACATTGAAGTAATTTCCACTCCAACTTAGTTCGTGTTCATTTTTAGAGCCTTCATTGTTTTTTTGCGAGTTCTTGTCAAATCTAATGTATATGGTAGTTTTACATTTACGTAGTTAGAAGAACCTGAAAGAACTTAGAAACAAGAGGATCTAGCTTTGTGTATTTGTATGAAGGAGCTCAAAGTCTAATACTGAAAATATGACAAAGTGGCTGATGGAGGAAGAAAGTTCACCCAAACAGCTGGATTAAAGCAAAATTACCAAATTAGCATTTGAATAGAACCAATGTCAGATTTGTACATAACAGAATAAATGTCAGATTTGTACATAACAGAACAAATGTCAGATTTGTACATAACAGAATAAATGTCAGATTTGTACATAACAGAATAAATGTCAGATTTGTACATAACAGAATAAATGTCAGATTTGTACATAACAGAACAAATGTCAGATTTGTACATAACAGAATAAATGTCAGATTTGTACATAACAGAATAAATGTCAGATTTGTACATAACAGAATAAATGTCAGATTTGTACATAACAGAATAAATGTCAGATTTGTACATAACAGAATAAATGTCAGATTTGTACATAACAGAATAAATGTCAGATTTGTACATAACAGAATAAATGTCAGATTTGTACATAACAGAATAAATGTCAGATTTGTACATAACAGAATAAATGTCAGATTTGTACATAACAGAACAAATGTCAGATTTGTACATAACAGAACAAATGTCAGATTTGTACATAACAGAATAAATGTCAGATTTGTACATAACAGAACAAATGTCAGATTTGTACATAACAGAATAAATGTCAGATTTGTACATAACAGAATAAATGTCAGATTTGTACATAACAGAATAAATGTCAGATTTGTGCATAACAGAATAAATGTCAGATTTGTACATAACAGAATAAATGTCAGATTAGTACATAACAGAATAAATGTCAGATTTGTGCATAACAGAACAAATGTCAGATTTGTACATAACAGAATAAATGTCAGATTAGTACATAATTTGGGCAGCACGGTGGCACAACTGGTAGAGCTGCTGCCTCTCAGCGAGAAGGTTGCCAGTTCAAATCCCGGTCCAGGGGCCTTTCTGGGTGGAGTTTGCATGTTCTCCCCGTGCATGCGTGGGTTTCCTCCGGGTACTCCGGTTTCCTCCCACAGACCAAAAAACATGCATGTTAGGCTGATTGGTGACTCTAAATTGACCCTAGGTGTGAGTGTGAGAGTGGATGGTTGTTTGGTGTGAGTGAGACAGGTCCCTCTTGTAAATGAGTCCCCGTGACTCAACGAGGCTAGCCTGTATAAATAAAGGTTGAATGAATGAATGAATAATAGAACAAATGTCAGATTTGTACATAACAGAATAAATGTCAGATTTGTACATAATAGAACAAATGTCAGATTTGTATGGAGTGCCATTTGTAAAGTTACAGTCAAAAGTTAAAAGCAATGTTTTGGGTTTATTTAGCCTTCCATAAGAAAAAAACATTGTTTTTTTTTAGTCACATTTTCCCCATGTTATTCATACATTTATAAATGTCATAGTTCCTAAATATTTAATTTACAAGCTAAATATTTACAAATTAAATACTCAACTTGCAAGTTAAATATTTAGTTATCAAGCTAAATATTTAGTTTACAAACTAAATATTTATATCCATGTTTGATGTTTAATTTACTAACTAAATATTTACCTTGTAAGTTAAATATTTAGTTAGCAAAGTAAAGATTTATTTTGGAAATTAAATATTTAGTTTAGAAAATAAATATTTAGATCTTAGCTAAATATTTAGTTAGTAAATTAAATATTTAGTTTAGGAATTAAATATTTAGTTTAGAAATTATATGTTTAGTTTAGAAATCAAATATTTAGCTTGGATAATAAATATTTAGTTTTGAAATTAAATGCTTAGTTTTGAAAATAAATATATAGCTTGGAAATGTAATATTTAATTTACATCTAAATATTTAGTTCACTAATTAAATATTTAAATTGTAATTTAATTATTTAGTTTGTAAAAAAAAAAAAAAAAGATTTTCCTTAATGTTATATTTTCCCCATGTCATTCTAACATTTATAAACGTCATAGTTCAAAACTAAATATTAATTTACAAGCTAAATATTTAGTTTACAAACTAAATACTTAACTTACAAGTCAAATATTTAATTAGTGAACTAAATATTTAGATGTAAATTAAATATTAAATTTCCAAGATATTTATTTATTTATTTTCAAAACTAAACATTTAATTTCAAAACTAAATATTTATTATCCAAGCTAAATATTTAATTTCTAAACTAAACATTTAAGTTCTAAGCTACATATTTAATTCCGAAACTAAATATTTAATTTACTAACTAAATATTTAATTCCTAGACTAAATATTTAATTTAACCCCGTGATTGAATCAGGTCTGGTGTGCACACAGTGGCGCCAATGTGCACATTCGGCCGGCTCTGGTCCGGTGGACACTTGTGAAAATACAGATTCATAGGGCACAGCGAGGCTGTCTGAACTGGGTTTTTGCTCAAAACAACAATCGTCAACTACGTAGTCTGCTGACGTTGCTGTTTTTCATTGATATTTTTCATACACAAAATACTTTTTATAACCATAAAATGTACAACTATAATTTATAATCACATAAACTGTGCAGTCAGGACAAAAAAATTGCACAGCTTGTCAACTGACTTAACTGTTATCTTACACATTGCTGTTAGCCCATAATAACCCAACTTTTCCTCTTGTCAGAGCTGCTCGCCGTGATGGAATAGCGGAAGAGCAGCCGACTCCAAACCCTAAGGTTGTGAAATCGATCCCCAGGTATTGCTATTGTATTAGAACATACAATAATGTCTACACACAGCATTTAATATTATTATTATCTGGAGTGACGAAAATAAGTTAACATTTTATGGAGAAAAGGCATATATTCATTTACTGACGATTCACTTTGTCTATATTTTATACATTTAAATAGAATATTGTCACAGGGACGTCGCCATGGCGCTGGTTTACACTGCTTACTACTCACGCGTTTTGATCATCAGGACATTTACAATGATAATTTATAATCATAAAAGAGTAACTGTGCACAGTTACTTTTTATAAATTTGCATGGCTTCGTTCATAAACCAACTGTTGCTTCTTTCTGCGTTCATTTCTCTCGGAGCTACGTTCTGTTGTGTCCAACTAAGGACAATATGAGAAGACTTTTTTTATCCAAGTAAATTGGACTGGCTTTTCAACATTTTGATCGCTGTTATTTTGACAAATTAATGCCCATGTTTTCAAGCGTAATGTGACTAACACACATCACAATTGTCTCCTTGTATTTTGAATAAATAAGCACATTATTATGAATAACCCACTTAAACTGTGAAAGTAATTTGCAATTGAGTTGTGCTGTTTAATTTTTTTTGTTGCATTTTGAATTAGGGGTGGATATATATATTTTGAAGCCAGGTAGCTGATCGTTTGGTTTACAGCCACTTATTAAAAAGCTCCTAAGTTGCTGTAAAGCAAACGATTGAGGAACGCTAATAGCAGTGTGAGACCAAGGTTCACTGAGGCCAAGAATACCTGAACGCACACACAACACAACGCAAGGCGCACAAAATTTATACTCATACTGTACAGTTCCAAGTCACAAGAGAAGTCCTCTCAGGGCACTGAATAGAAACATTTATCTGAGGAGCAAATAATAATAATAATAATAATAATAATAATGAATTCAATTTATAACGCACTTTTCATTAATGAAAATCTCAAAGTGCTACAAGGAGCAACAGAATTAAATGACAATAAAACAAATAATAAAACAATTAAAATCAATAACAATATCAGCTAAGATCAAAAGTAGAATCATGAGGAGGTAGAGTATGCTTGGTCGAAAAGAAAGGTCTTCAAGTCGCTCTTAAAGTCAACCACAGACTGTGGGGCTCTTAGACATTCAGGAAGAGAGTTCCACAGGCGGGGGGCAGCCACACTGAAAGCCCGGTCTCCCATGGTCCTTAATTTGGTTCTCGGAATGTGAAGGAGATTGCTGTTCTGTGACCGCAGCGAACGGGTGGATGAGTATGGAATGAGAATATCCTTCAGATAATCTGGTGAAGTTCCGTGTAAGCATTGATGTGTAATGAGAGCAGTTTTGTACTGAATTCTGTAGGCGACAGGAAGCCAATGAAGGTTATGGAGAATGGGCGTAATATGTTCAAATTTACGAACTCTCAACAAGATCCTTGCTGCACTGTTTTGAATATATTGAAGTTTCTGAAGGTTTTTGCCAGGGATTCCAATAAACAGGGAGTTGCAGTAGTCGAGCCTGGAGGAGACAAAAGCATGGACGAGCTTCTCAGCATCGGAAAAAGTTAGGGATGGGCGAAGTCTGGAGATGTTTCGAAGATGGAAGAAGCAAGTTTTAAACAGATGCTTAATGTGATTTTCAAATGTAAGATTGGAGTCCATTTTTATTCCAAGATTAGTAACAGAGGTGGAGAGGGGGATGTCTTGTCCAGAAAAGGAAAGTCTTGTTATAGGAGATGTTTGTACCTGGTGAGGGGTGCCAATCAGTATGGCCTCAGTCTTGGAGCAGTTTAATTGAAGAAAGTTCTGATTCATCCATGCCCTAATTGCCTCCAGGCAGGCAGAGAGGGCAGTGAGTGAAGATGGAGATGACAAGGTGGAAGATGAGGATGCTCCAGTCCTGATGTAAAGCTGTGTATCGTCGGCATAACAGTGAAAAGAAATGTTGAACTGATTAATAATTTGACCTAAAGGCAGCATGTAAAGGGAAAACAGCAGGGGCCCCAGAACCGACCCCTGAGGGACACCACAGGAGACACAAACTGTCTGGGACGTGGCGTTGCCAAGACTAACACATTCCAGCCTATTGGAGAGGAAAGATTTGAACCAGTCCAGGACTGTGTCGCAGAGACCGACCTCCACATGAAGACGGTGGAGGAGGATACTATGGTCCACAGTGTCGAAGGCTGCAGTGAGGTCAAGGAGGACAAGGATGGAGGGAGAGCCAGTGTCAGCAGCCAAGAGGACATCATTGGTAACCCTCAGCAATGCAGTCTCTGTACTGTGAGCTGCTCTGAATCCAGACTGGAACTTCTCATACAGGGAGTGTTGTTGTAAGTGATCCTGCAGCTGAGCAGCAACAGCTTTTTCCAGCACTTTAGACAGAAAAGGGAGGTGTGAAATTGGGCGGTAATTTGAAAAAATGTCGGGATCCAAATTAGATTTTTTCAGAAGAGGCCTAATGATGGCGGTTTTTAGAGGCAGTGGAACATGACCAGATTGTAGAGACTGATTTATTATTTGAGTGATAAGTGGGCCTATTGCAGAATGATTGGTTTTTATGAGAGAAGAGGGGAAAGGATCCAGGGCGCAGGATGAAGGCTTCATTTTCTTGATGATGGCCTCCACCTCACTCTGAACAACTTCGTCAAAGCTGTTTAGGGTCCCAGAATGCAGACGGGTGGGTGGCACACTGAGAACGGGGAGGTTGTGGAGCTGAGATCTGATAGTGTCAACTTTGGTTTTAAAAGATGAAAGAAACAGGTCACATTTTTGAGCAGAGTCCTCAAGAGTTTGCTTAATGGGATTAAGCAGACGAGTGATTGTGGAGAAGAGCTGTTTAGAGTTTCCAGGGCAGGTGTTGATGATGTTAGAATAATATTTGGAGCGTGCTTCTTTAAGAGAATGCATTGAATTTAACGCCATCACAGAACATGGCAGGCCGTTGGCGTCAGAAGCATTT
>JBBPBX010076878.1:0-17002 GCA_038048925.1 Garcialebias charrua
TTTCATGTAAAGGACATAATTTAAAAAAAAAATTAAACTTATGATGTCATAGACCTACCTGTAATGTAAACTTTGATCTCAAATGGGACAGATGTAACTAAAATAATGACAAATTGTATTTCTGTATTATATATAACCCCCATGATCCACAGTTAATAGGTGATACTTGTACATAAAAAAAAAACTTTTAACACCTATAAAACCTTTAACCTTTTCTCTGAATACTGGGCCTGTTCATTTTGAAGGCAAGCCGACTCCATCAGATTAACAAATCCAGTTTTGATGATTATTTGTCCATAGTGAAAGGGACAGAATATAAAAAGAGCAGTTCAACGGTTGTAATTTAGTTGTTTCTCCTGAGCTTGATGTTGGAAGACGTCGAGAATCTAGAAAAAACATTTTTCGTCTTTTTCTGCTGACTTTCTCATTGGTGACCCCAAATATCTGAACATGTTTTCGAATGAGAACTCACCAGATGCTGCTTCTTCATCAGACGTGTTTTCAGACCAAGTTTTTTGCCAGGCAGACGTTGTTCAAACTGCCGTTGGCTCGTCTCCTGCCATTGCTTCATCTGCTGTGTTTGCAGCCGTTATCAAGCTTCCAGAGTTCTGGCAACATGATCCGGAACCATGGTTCCAACATGTGAAAGCCCAGTTTCATCTCCGTAGGATAACCACAGACGAGACCAAGTACTTTCACGTTGTTGCTGCTTTGGATTCTGGTTCCACTCACCATCTGATGGGTCTTCTGCAGGACCCACCAAGCACTAACAAGTACAGTGCGCTCAAGGAGAACTTACTGCAGCTTATTTTTTTTTACTACTATGCAAAAACTCAGGACAGTATTACACTTTTATTATTTCATTTTATGCTTATGTTCATTGGGTGTTTGGTGTTTCAGGGGTGTTTGGTGTTTCAGTGTTGGTGTAAATTTTCATACTTTTATACTATTATGAAAAAACTCAGGACAGTGTTACACTTTTACTATTTTATGCTTATGTTTATTAAATGTTTTAGTGTTTAGTGTTTAGATGGTTACTGTTGCACCGAGGGACTGAGAGAAACGCAATTTCGGTCCTGTGTATGTCCTGTACATATTGCAGTTCTGACAATAAAGTTGACTTTGACTTTGACTTTGACTTTACCAGCTGTTGGACGCAGAGCGGGCTGACCGTTTGTTGTCCCAGAGTGGCTTGGGGGATCGCAAGCCCTCCAAGCTGATGGAGAACATGCTGGCGTTACTTGGATCAGGGGATGTTTCCTTCCTTTTTACCCACCTGTTTCTTCGTCAGCTTCCTCCACCTGTCCGCACAGTGCTGGCCAGCTCCCCACTGATCCGGACAAAGGATTATCGCTCCCTGGCTGAAGAAGCGGTCCGGCTTTTGTTAGCTTCCAGGCACTACAATGTGCAGGCACTTTTACCCGGTGTGACTCAAAGAGAGGCGGAGGCTGTTGATGGCGTGGCTGTGGTGACAGAGCGATGGAAGGACAACGTGCTTTGCTTCTACCACCGCCGGTTTGGAGTAAAAGTGAAGCGCTACATTCCTCTGTGTTCATTCCTGCATCAGGAAAACAAGAGTACCCGGCCGGCGCTCGCTAGCAGCTATGTGTGCTGGCAGCTCAGATAAGCTGCTTTTCATCATGGACGAGGTTTCTGGACGGCGTTTCCTGGTGGACTCGGGTGTACAGCAGAGCATTATGCCAGCTTCATCTACAGATGCTTTGTCTTAAAGTACCGGACCCCCACTGGACGCAGCTAATGGCACCCCCATTCCAGCTTTTGGATCGAGGTCCGTGATTGTGTGTTTCAACGGACATCAGTTTCAGTGAGATTTTCTAACAGCTTCTGTGTCTGTACCTATTTTGGGTGCTGATTTTTTATGCGCTTTCAGGTTATTAACAGATAAACAGATCAGTTCTGTTGTCAAGACCAGCTTCTTTCAGCTCCGTCTGCTCTCTAAAATAAAGGCACTCCTCAGCCGTAGTGATCTGGAGAAAGCCATCCTTGCCTTTGTGAGCTCCAGACTTGGTTATTGTAATGTTTTATATGTTGGAATTAATCAGTCTTCTATCTCCCGTTTACAACTTGTACAGAATTCTGCCGCCCGCTTTTTGACCAGCACACAAAAATATGAACATATCACTCCTGTCCTGTCCTCTTTACACTGGCTCCCGGTTCAGTTCAGGATACAGTTCAAGAAGGAAAGCCTTCTGCTCCCTCCCCCTTGCTCTCTGGCTGACCTGCAACTCCGCCTCCTTAGCTCCTCCTCCTCCCAGCGCTGAAGGCTGGGACAGGCGGGGGATGAACTGTGTGAAGCTGACACCCCACCCACATGAACAAAACTCTGTTTTTATTGGCTGGTTCAAAAAACTCTGTTTTTATTGGCTGGTTAACGGCTGGTCACTGTGGGTTTTTATAAATGCTTTTATTACCACCGGGAGACGCCAGAGGACTATAGTTTTTTCAGAGATTACTTGTCAAACATCTATCTATCATAAAATAGTGGCAGAGTGAAGAAATATGTTTAAAAAAAAACTAACATACTGAATGGACTTGCACCTCTCTACATCTCAGATCTTCTGAAAGTCCATCACCCCAGCAGAGCTTTACGATCTGCCAGTCAACACCTGCTGGAGGTGCCTCGCTCAAGGTACAAAAAATGGGGAGACCGGTCCTTTTCTATTTCCGGCCCAAAAGCCTGTAATAGTCTCCCTTTGAGCTGTGTGTCACCTCTGATCTGACTCTGTTCAAAACCAGACTGAAGACCCACTTGTTTAAAAAAGCTTTCAGTCTGTAATTTTTATTACTTTTGGTATTTTAGTATTTAGTATTTTTATTTCCACTACCTGCTTTTATTGCTGCTGTGTTTTTATTTTCACTGATTTGTTGTACCAGTTTTTATATTTTCTGTCCTGTTAAGCACCTTGGTCAATGCAAGGCATTGCAGGTAGGTGCTATACAAATAAAGTTTATTATTATTATTATTATTATTAGTGCCTGCTTACTCGATGCCAGGTCTTTTGATACCTATCCTTGTAAACTTGGAGGTCCTGCCCATCAACCTCTTGCTAACATGTTTGCCACAGGTGATGAGTATCAGTGTTTGTTGTCAGAGTTTCCTGCTTTGACAGTTCTTAATTTTTCCTGCTACTATAGCTAAACATGGGGTGGAACATTGTATCTCTACAGTTGGTTCACCGTTTTTGCACGAGCATGCCACCTAGATACCACTCAGTTAAGGAGGAGTTTGTTTACATGGAGCGTATTGGTGTAGTGGTAATGGCAGTCGACCCCCGATCGGAAGGTTGGAGGTTCGAATCCCGCATCCGCCCACCATGTGTCGTTGTGTCCTTGGGCAAGACACTTAACCCCGAGTTGCTCCCGGTAGGTCTGGATGGCGCCTTGCAAGGCAGGCTACCACTACCGGTGTATGAATGTCTGAATGAATGGGTGGATGGCTGGTATTGTAAAGCGCTTTGGGGTTCCTCACAGGAGGCTGGAAAGCACTATATAAATAAGCTCCATTTACCATTTACCATTGTGAGACGTTTCAAAAGTCCATGGGCATCCCCCTTACACATGGTGCCAAAGGCCGATGGGGGTTGGCGACCCTTTGGGGATTTTCAGCGCCTTAACTCAGCCAGTAATGACAGGTACCCAATCCCTCACATTCAAGATTTTTCTGCTCGCCTGGCAGGGACAACTGTTTTTTTCAAGGTAGATTTGGTGCGGGGCTACCATCAGGTTCCTGTGCATCCCTTAGATGTACCAAAAAACGCATTTATCACGCCTTTTGGTCTTTTTGAGTTTTTACGGATGCCCTTCGATCGTAAAAGTGCAGCACAGACCTTCCAGCGACTTATGGATTCGGTCCTGCAGTGTATGCCTTTTTTGTTTGTCTATTTGAATGATATATTGGTGGCTAGTCCTTTGGTGGCAGAACACATGGTACACCTTTGTGAGCTGTTTGTTCGGCTCAGTGAGTATGGCCTGATTGTTAACCCAGCTAAATGCCAGTTTGGTCTACCTGCTGTTGAGTTCCTGGGACACAGAGTGTCTGCTCAAGGGGCGGTTCCCCTACTTGCCAAGGTTGAAGCTGTGTTAGTTTTTCCGCACCCTCCCTCAGAGAAGCCCCTGCAGGAGATTTTGGGGATGGTGAACTTTTATAACCATTTCATCCCACGGGCAGCTCATCTTATGCACCACTTAGAGGCAAAAAAGGGGACCAGCAAATAGAGTGGACCCCTGAGAGGGTACAGGCATTCGATGATGCCAAAGAGGCTTTGGCTATGCTGCACTTTTGGCCCATCCATCTCCATCAGCTTATGTGGCTCTGACAACTGATGCCTCCGATTATGCAGTTGGGGCAGTTTGCGAACAATGGGTAGATGGCAACTAGGGATGGGGCCGATCCGATCTGGTATCGGTATCGGCCTCCGATACCAGCATAATTTATGTATCAGATTTTCTGATCCAACCTGCTGAAATTTCCAATCCATGATGCATGTTGGCTTCAAACTATGGAACAAATTTTCTGAATGGAGGTGTGTCTCATGAACCCAGAGTAATAAGACCTGCCTCACATTCACATTATAATGTTATGTACATTATAAAGCAATGTAAAATAATAAAAACGGGATCATGTCTGTGTTGGTTTATGCCATGAACTTAGCAGATGTAAAACTATTTAATATTTTATTTAATTCATTTATTTATTCATTTTAAAGAGACAAAATAAAACAAATTCATCAAAAAGAAAACATTGAATGAAAAGAGTGCAGAAAAAAGGAAAAAATTCTTATATCAACCCCTTATTTAAAAGAATATATAAAATAACTTTAAACAAACAATCACCTAAATTAATCACTTTAATATCCACTCTAAAGCTAGGAATAAAATAAAATATGTTTTGTTTTAGCAGAATTTATTCTAACTTTGGTTAATAAAACTTACCTCAAGTTGCCATTTTGGACATGCATGCATATATGTGTACACATTGTACTTGAGAGGAGATTATTACAGCCTCATATAAAATCAATGATGATGATGATATCGGAACTGGATCAGTATCAGCTGATATCCAGATTTAAGTAAACCACCTCTCCCAACACAGAAAAAAAGGCGACAACATGACGCATTATCCGACTGGCTCCAGTCACCCGCGCGGACAGCTGTAATTGGCTCCAGCCACTCGCGACCATGTTTTATATTTTTATCGTTATTTTTTTTTATTATTATAGATTTGTCTGCGAGCCATATGCAGCCATCAAAAGAGCCAAATTTGGCTCGCGAGCCATAGGTTCCCAACCCCTGCTCTAACTGTTCAATCGTCTTGGGCCTTCTTTGTCACACCTTCCTCTTTATGATGCGCCAAATGTTCTCTATAGGTGAAAGATCTGGACTGCAGGCTGGACATTTCAGTACCCGGATCCTTCTCCTACGTAGCCATGATGTTGTGATTGCTGCAGAATGTGGTCTGGCATTATCTTGTTGAAAAATGCAGGGTCTTCCCTGAAAGAGATGACGTCTAGATGGGAGCATATGTTGTTCTAGAACCTGAACATAGTTCTCTGCATTAATGGTGCCTTTCCAGACATGCAAGCTGCCCATGCCACAAGCGCTCATGCAACCCCATACCATCAGTGATGCAGGCTTCTGAACGGAGCGTTGATAACAACTTGGGCTATCCTTGTCCTCTCTGGTCCGGATGACATGGCGTCCCAGTGTTCCATAAAGAACTTCAAATCGTGACTCATCTGACCACAGAACAGTCTTCCATTTTGCCACACTCCATTTTAAATGACCCCTGGCCCAGTGCAAACGTCTGAGCTTGTGGAGCTTGCTTAGAAATGGCTTCCTCTTTGCACTGTAGAGTTTCAGCTGGCAACGGCGGATGGCACGGTGGATTGTGTTCACTGACAATGCTTTCTGGAAGTATTCCTGAGCCCATTCTGTTATTTCCTTGACAGTGGCATTCCTGTTTGAGGTGCAGTGACGTTTAAGGGCCCGGAGATCACGAGCATCCAGTAGAGTTTTACGGCCTTGACCCTTACGCACAGCGATTGTTCCAGATTCTCTGAATCTTTTGATGATGTTATGCACGGTTGATGATGATAACTTAAAAGTCTTTGCTATTTTACGCTGGGTAACACCATTCTGGTATTGCTGCACTATCTTTCTGCGCAACAATGGTGGAATTGGTGATCCTCTTACCATCTTGGCTTCTGAGAGACACTGACACTCTGAGAAGCTCTTTTTATACCCAATCATGTTGTCAATTGACCAATTAGTGTTAATTGGTCTTCCAGCTGTTTGTTATATGCTCAATTTCCGTTTTCCAGCCACTTAAATGGTAAATGGTAAATGGAGCTTATTTATATAGCGCTTTCCAGCCCCCTGTGAGGAGCCCCAAAGCGCTTTACAATACCAGCCATCCACCCATTCATTCACACATTCATACACCGGTAGTGGTAGCCTGCCTTGCAAGGCGCCATCCAGACCTACCGGGAGCAACTCGGGGTTAAGTGTCTTGCCCAGGGACACAACGACACATGGTGGGCGGATGCGGGATTCGAACCTCCAACCTTCCGATCGGGGGTCGACTGCCATTACCACTGTGCCACGGCCGCCCCATAATATTTAATTGTNATGGTAAATGGTAAATGGAGCTTATTTATATAGCGCTTTCCAGCCCCCTGTGAGGAGCCCCAAAGCGCTTTACAATACCAGCCATCCACCCATTCATTCACACATTCATACACCGGTAGTGGTAGCCTGCCTTGCAAGGCGCCATCCAGACCTACCGGGAGCAACTCGGGGTTAAGTGTCTTGCCCAGGGACACAACGACACATGGTGGGCGGATGCGGGATTCGAACCTCCAACCTTCCGATCGGGGGTCGACTGCCATTACCACTGTTCCATGGCCGCCCCTTATTGTTATTATTATTAACATTATAATTAATATTAATTATTACACTTATTGCTACTTGTCCCAACTTTTTTGGGATTTGTTGACCCTGTGAAATTTTGAATCAATATATTTTTTCATTTAAAATTTCACATTTACTCAGATTAAACTTTTGATATGTCATCTATGTTCTATTACAAATAAAATATTGACATTTGCCATCTCCACATCATTGCATTCAGTTTTTATTCACAATTTGTTTAGTGTCCCAACTTTTTTGGAATCCGGTTTGTAGTAGAGGGATGTAATATGAATGGGTAAATGAGGACACAGATTGTAGTGTAAAGCACTTTGAGTATCTTGATCAGATAGAAAGGCACTATATAAGTACAGTCCATTTATCTGCATCATGAAGGACCACACTCACCCAGCACACACACTTTTTTGCCCCACTCCCCTCAGGCAGGATGTTGAGGAGCATTAAGTGTAGAACCATTAAACTGAGGAACAGCTTCTACCCTGAAGCTGTTAGACTCATAAATATCTAACCAGGAATATCACTGTAATGACACTTTAATTGGTGATAAATCACTTTTTCTGCGCTGCTGATTATACATGCCGCTGATTTCTTGCCTTTAAGCTGCTGTATACATACCCATCTACTCACAACAGACTCATGTTCAGACTGCTCTTTAATGCACCATATCATATTATGTTATTATTGTTTAGCTTATATCTTAGATTCTTGTATAATAGAACTCTTGACCTTGACCTCTGTAAGGGATTTTAAACATCTGTTAAATTCATGGCAAAAACCAATCCAAACGTTTTTAATATTTTACATCAATTTACAATGTAGCTGCTTGTGTTTTGATTTTATTTCACTTCTTCTATTTACCTTTTCTTTTTATATGCTTTTTATATGATTGTGTATTGTTGTTTGTACCTCATCTGTGTTCTTTGTTTGAAACAGGTCTCGTAGATGAGTCCTTGAAGCTCAATGAGACTAACTTGTAAAAATAAAGATTGAATGAATGAAAAACTGTTTCTTTTTATGCACTTTATGTTTTTGCTATTTTTGGGTGTAACTGGGACCTTGAATACACAATTTCATTTCACCTCATGTACCACATGCAAAGCGAATGACAATAAAGAACCTTGAACCTTGATATTCAAGCCTCTGTAGTAAAATATTGTGATCAACTGTGTCAAATGCAGCACTGAGGTCTAACAGGACCAGTATAAACACAAGTCCGTTGTCTGAGACCATGAGAATATCATTAGTGACTTTCACTACTGCTGTTTCTGTGCTATGGTGAGCTCTAAAACCTGACTGAAACTCTTCAAACAGATTATTTCTTTGTAGATGATCACACAACTGACCTGCAACAACAAATGACAACTTTTATGTATTCTTTTTCCTAGAAGATAAGCTAATGAAACCATAGCAGAAAACAGCAATATTTGTGTAATGTGTCTGTGTTAATTATCTGCGTCTCCCATTTTCTTGTTCCGCTCAGGGACTTCAATTTCTGTAACCTGTTTCCAATGTATTTGTGAGGGTGGTGTGCTTGCTGTATATATTACAGCATATTCCTGTACAATTCAGGGGCGTAACTTTAGGTCTAACATTGGGGGGGTTGTGATTAACAATAAACACGAAAAAATTGTACACTATACGCTTAATACCTTCGGTGTTTAATATCTCTCTCTTTTGTTTTCTATTGTTTATTGTTTGTTTGTTTATTGTTTAAGGAAATTCTACCATTGCTGTTCATTGTTCTTTAGTTTTAGCAGGTCGCTTTCGTAAATGAGCCCATGAGGTTCAAAAGATTTACCTGACTAAATAAAGGTTGAATGAATGAATGAATGAATACGCGTCATCTCCACGCGACGCGTCAGCTTTGTCCTGATCAAGATGGCGGCGACAGGACCCAGCTAGTACGAAGAACTTCACAAAGAAACACGGTAAAAACAATTATTTCTTTGCGAGAAAAAATATATTACTAAGCTGAATTTATAGAATACGTGTTCTTGAGTTTAACGAAATGTTCAAATCAGCTGGATTTAAAAAAAAAAGTTCGCTGATTTTTATGCAGGCGCCAGGCGGGTCAAACCGGACGCTTTCTTTCTTTAAATTTAGCTAAATAAACGCTTAAAAATATACAGTATTTCTTCGCTGACTTATGGGTGATAGTAGACGTACTCCTGAGTTTAACGAAATGTTCAAATCAGCTGGATTAAAAAAAAAAGTTCGCTGATTTTTATGCAGGCGCCAGGCGGGTCAAACCGGAGCTTTCTTTCTTTAAATTTAGTTAAATAAACGCTTAAAAAATATATTTCTTACCTCACTACAGCAGACGGGCTCCTGAGCTGAACCAAATGTGAAATCAGCTGGATTTAAAAATCCGCGGTGTGGTTTATGAGTGGTATCTTGCAAACAAAAACAGCTACCGGTACATCCATAGCAGGGAGCGGGCAGCCAGAGTAATCAGTCCGACCAAAGGAGGCCTTTTTCGGACACATGCATGTAGAAACTTCTGGGCAACTTCATGAGCAGCTCCGTGACTCACGTGACTTCCTGTAGCCGGTGAGATGGGTGATACCAAATTATTTGCAGGGGAGGGGGTCAGTCCTCAGGGAGTTTGTTAAAAACATGCAGCAATTTTACTAAAAAATTTGAATGAATAAAGAAAATCAATTATTGATGTAAGATATGTATAATGACGAAATGATGTCATTTTATTGGGGGGGTTGAAATGACCGGATCAAATTATTGTGGGGGTCAAAACCCCCACAACCCCCGTGTAAATTACGCCTATGGTACAATTTCTGTCTGCCCTTAGATTTTCTAGACTTTGTGTCAAAGTTGAAGCAGTTGAAATAAGATGCTGCTGATAACAGATTCTAGGGGCCTGAACTAGCTACCTGACAAACAGCCTCGAGTCGCTTAGACCTCAGACCTGTTTGATGTGCAAGAAGCGTTTGTTCTTTTTTTTTTTTGTCTTTCAAAACCAAATCATGTATACAGTAATCGTATTTCATCTTTTTACAGCAGGAATACAGAACATTCAGTATCAGACCACCAATGTATAGGCTAATGGTGTAATTATGTGTGACTAATGTTGTTATATTAGAAAAAGGGAAAATAGGTTTTTGAACAGTTAGATCCTGAAACAACCACTGACTCATGGTTAACAACATCTAACAGATGTATTACAGGGGGAGTATCCCCCAGTAATACATCTGTTAGATGTTGCACAGCAGCTTTGTAGCTACTTTAAAAAAAGTTGACCACAAATGGGATCACTTTGGTGGTGAGTTCAATGATTATAGTGAATGACACACACGCATCATGCTCGCTTCACCCCAGCAGAGTTCTATCATGAAACGAGTCATAGCATCTTCCCCTGATGGTCATGAACTATTGGAAATGTTAATAATAGGATGAAGTAATTTGTGGAGTTCAAAAATGTTGGAAGACAAATTACTGATATCTATCCATCCATTATTTTTACCCACTTCTTCCTTTTCGGGTCACGGGGGTCACTGGTGCCCATATCCAGCAGTCACTGTGCGAGAGGTGGGGGACACCCTGGACAAGTTTCCAGTCCATCACAGGGACACATAGAGACAAACGAGACAAAAAAACATTCACACTCACATCTAGGGACAATTTAGAGTTACTAATCAGCTCAACATGCACCAGTGACCCCCCACGACCCAAAATGGAAAAAGTAGGTCAAGGTAATGAATGGATGCAACAAAGTTAAATCAGGTCCTCTGGACGGTTTCTTTCTGTTGAAACATTTCATTTTACATCCAAAAGACTTCATCAGTCTGAGAAGCCACAACAAACAGTCTTAAAAGCACCTTAATGGATGTATGTTTATCCTATAACCAGTATCGGCATGTTTAATTAAGTTGAGTTGTGTTTCAGGAGATAATCTGGTAACGGACCCACAGACAAAATATTACAAGTCTTCACAATAACAGACATGAAGATGACTGAAGTAATTATCCAGCTTAAAACCTTTAAAACAAAAAAAACTGATGTGACATCTCCTCGGAGACCCTAACTGTTACCATTTATGCAGCGTTTCTAATCGACATTTGTGTAAGTTGTTATTTAATTTAAAGCAAAAATTTTTTGAAAGCTTTAATGTCAGAAGGTAATCTGTGTGAACACATGGAATCCAAACAAATGAGACTGCCGGCAACGGTTCAGCAGGTTTTAGTCTGATCTGATTCTGAACCCGAGTGAAGTGCTGCAGGGTCGGCTACAGAGAGGGATGTTACTGAGACAAGCTGTATTTGATGAGGAAGGTGGCATAGTTACTGATCTTCCTCCCTGGGACTCATTATGCAGCCAGCAGAGACTAATGTGCATGGTCACAGCTTTGAAGCTCACTTTAATCAGTGCTGGAGATCATCACCAAGCAACAGGAACTCCCACATCTCAGGAAGTTTCATGCTGATGGAGGCTGAAGTGAAGGCCGCTCCACAGAGGACAATCACCCGTACCCAGTGGCGCAAAAAAACCACTATGCAGGTTATGCAATGCATAGGGGCGCTGCACTAAAGGGGGCGCCAAAACCGTCTCTAGAAAAAAATGTTTTTCTAGCAGGCATTTTCTTTAACTGCATGAAATGACAATAACAGGGGAACAACACTGATTAGCCCCCCCACCACGCCTGCTCCTTCACCTTCCCTACTCCTCCTATCGCTCTGCTCTCCCTTCACACACAGGTGGCTGTGAACACACGTCCCTAAAGGCTGAAATATACCTGAGCGTACTCTGTATACGCCTCTGTACGACGTACGTACGCTGAGGCAAAAGCGTAGCCCCGCGCAGCCCCTCAGGGCAAGAACGCGCAAAGCTTTTTTTTTACGACCGCGCACGCTTGCGCGGTGTCTGACCATAAACTTCCCCGGCGCCGGACTGTTTTGTATGTTACACAAATGAATTAAATTCCTCTTCTTTATCGCTGATCGGGCCTTTTCTTTTGTTTGTTTTTTTGCCTAAAGTCAAGTAATCGCTTCTTCCTCCGTTCACTCATGACTGAAATGAATGAATTCAGGTCCTACCTGGGTGCGCAAGGCTTTATATTCCCTGGTGGGCTGCAGGAAAAGCGCTCCCTGTTATTATTTTTATTTCTGAGAGAACTTTTTATAACATATAAAGTAGAAACACCGCAGCAGAACACCGCAGAAGAACACCGCAACCGGCTGCTCATAGAGTGAGCTGATGAGCTGACGAGCTGTCAATCATTTCAGTAGGCGTGTCAGCAAGTGACCAATCAGCGACCTCAGTTTGTCCCCCTCTGCTCGCAGTTGCTCGGGGTTGCTCACATGACAACCAGGATTTGGAACGAAACAACAAGGATTTGGAGCGAAAACGCGAGCATTTGAAAAGCGTAGCTATATCATAGCGAAACGCATGCGCACAAAATGCGTGCGTAGAGTGGCGTACGGAGGACGCTCAGGTATATTTTAGCCTTAAGAGAACGCACACAGGCACGTTTTTTTTGTTTTTGTTTCTTGTACTACCAGACTCGTGCACTTGACTTTGGAGCGGCAGAAAAAAAACAACTATCCGGGGCGCAAAACAGAAAAAGGAAAAGGGAGAAGGAAGTTGTTGGCAGGATGAAAAAAAGCCTTTCAGTGTGGTTGAAGGATAGCAGGTAAGTACCGTCAGTGTATGAGCAGGACAGGAGGCTTGTAAATATTCAGGTTAGCTAAAGCTAGCCTAATAGGAATCGTCCCATATTTGGCTGTTAAAATAAATGTTGCCTCCCCTATAGATGTGATGTGTTTAATATTTTATGAATATTTGATACATGTCACACACACATCCACACACAAGTGTAAGAATGACCTAAATAAAACTCAGGAAATATTAACACAAGAAAGCTAAACTGTTGTGGCGGCAGTTCCCAGCTATGTTCCAACGTTCCAGTGCTGCAATTTGTTCACTCATATGTACATTAATTATTATTGATTCTTTACTTAAAGATGAGTTGTACAAGTTTATGTGTGTATCAGACAAATTAGTCCTCAGTGTCACTATAGCCCTGAGACTCAAAAAGGTTGGTGACCCATGTTACCAACCTTTTTGGCAGAGGGACACCTGAGTTTAAATGTCTTATTTAATATCACTACAGTGGTGTGTGTTGTGATGTATCTGGTAAGTCAGATCAGATGAAATGTCCAGTCAGTAACTGTTATCCAACAAGGAGATCATTTAAATTAAAGTTTCATTTCTATTGTGGTTTGACTGCTGTATTTTAAACCTACTTAACACAAAATTAATGTCATTCAGCTGTGGGGATGGAGAGAAGGAAAAGAAGATGACAGAGGAAGAATCAGGACAGACTGGGGAAGGCAACAGGTTGGTCTAATGCAGGTGGAAGTGAGGGAGCAGCTACTTAATCCCAAGCAATAATATGCAAACATTATTTTAAAAAACTGTATTAAGATCTGTAATTTTTACAACTACAGTACAGTAATATATAATGCTTTTTTGACGACAGTGCAGAATGCCACAGACAAAGGGTGAAGGAGACAGACAGGAGGAGAGAGGAGACAAGTGATGACACCAGGTAGGAATAATTACTGTACATTAGGGAGGTAACAAAAACGTATACTGTACTGTATAACATGATGGTTTGAATTTCTGATGACCATCTTTCATTGTCTTCTTTCACGGAAAGTAACAGTTTAAATGTCATAAATGTTAAAACTTGGACATGGACTCCAGGCTGTTAAGATTTCATATTTTTGCTGCATAAAATGTTGAGCACTGATTACCACTACTGTTATATATTTGTACTTTATTAACCTTCTTATTTGTTTATGATTGATAAACAAATGTAACATAAAAAAATTCTGTAATATTGCTACTGTATTTTCTAAGTATTTTCTAAGTGCATGACTAAGGGAGGAAAGCTGTATGAGGCGGCAGGTAAAAGGAGCGTGTGTGTGTGTGTGTGTGTGTGTGTGTGTGTGGGGGGGGGGGTTGATGTTTTCGCATCCCCCTCAAAAATATGTACCGTATTCTCCGGCGTATAAGACGCACCTTTTTGCCTACATTTCTAAGCCCTGCGACTTATAGGCTGGTGCGACTTATACGTCGATTTTTCCAATATTTTGGTCATAATTTGACTTTGGTCAAAAACTCCAAAAATGGTGCAGTACCAGTTTCGGCCGCTATGGGCGCTAAGAAACCCTTTACAGTACCTGCACTGTTGACATCTGCCTGGTCCAAAAATGGTGCAGTGACACAGAAGATGAAGACTTCAATGGTTTTGAATAAATGAGATTGTTTTGGCTGGAGATTTCAACATTGATTGGATTAAGTCGACCCCCCTCTGTGATAAATTCAAGGAATGTTGCCTGTCTCTCAATCTAACACAAATTATCGATTCTCCTACCAGACCAAACATAAAATGTCCCGAAAAATCTTCTATCTTAGATCGGTTTTTCACAAATGCACCTCACAAATTTCCTGGTATAGGTGTATTTGCCAACGTTTTGAGTGATCATTCCGTAGATCTACTAAACTTCCACCTGCTAAGCCCAGAATAATTCAAAAAAGGGATTTGAAATGTTTCAGTGAACAGTCATTCCTTTGGGATCTATCCCTCTTTGATTGGCAACGTATCCTACAAATCAATGACGTGAACACCGCTTGGAACTATTTTCACGATAGTTTCATTCTCTTTGTAAACAAACACGCACCTTTCCGGCAGTTCAGGATAAAGAGCCGTGACAGCCCCTGGTTTACTCCTGAACTAGCTGATCTCCTGCACTGGAGAGATCATCTTTGGGCCGCAGCAAGAAAATCACACTCAGACACTGATTGGTTGAAATTTCGGCAGCTAAGGAATAAATGTACAACTGCCATCAAAGCCGCAAAACGTAACTACTTCTTATCTCAGACCTCCAAAAATCTAAACGATCCTAAAAAATTCTGGAAAACCATCAAATCTCTCTCAGGCACCCCCCAATCATCTGACCTCCCATCACAATTTCTTGTTGACTCTGTTCCTGTGTCAAATAAGCACGAGATCCTGAACTGTTTCAATAAACATTTTGTTGCTTCTAGTTCATTATTTGACACAGTTACAAACGGAAAATCAGCCACTTTATCTAATAATCAAACTTCTACAAATCAAATCCCTCCTACAAGTCAACCATCTGTTAATCACACCTTCTCTTTTTCTCCGTTCTCAGTCAGTGAGGTAAATAAACTGTTAAATGATCTTGATCCTAAAAAATCTGCAGGTCCAGATGAACTTCCACCTTACTTCTTAAGGCTGGCTGCTCATATCATCACAGTCCCTGTGACCCACATCTTTAATCTGTCCATAAGCCAAAACACCATTCCGGATGCTTGGAAAACAGCCTTTGTTCTTCCTTTGCTGAAGGGAGGTGACCCCACCTCATTGAACAATTATCGACCGATCTCTAAACTCTGCATCTTAGCCAAGGTTCTAGAAAAACTGATAAACTCTCAGATCAAAAACTATCTGGACTCATTTAACATCTTACCTCTTCATCAATCTGGTTTCAGGAAAAAACACAGCACAACAACTGCTTCTCTGAAGGTTCTGAATGATGTTGTTGAAGCATTGGATGCTAAGGACTATTGTGCTGCACTTTTCTTAGACCTGTCTAAAGCTTTTGACACTGTGGATCATAACATCCTGTGTCATAAGCTCTCAGAAATCGGTTTCTCTGATCACACCATCGGTTGGTTTTCTAACTATCTTTCCAATCGGAGGCAATGTGTTCAACATAACGGTACTTTTTCCAGCTATTTAACAGTTAAAAATGGTGTACCACAAGGCTCAGTTTTAGGACCCACTCTCTTTACAATCTACATAGCTAATGTAGGTCACTGCATCCCTGATGCATCCTTACATTTCTATGCTGATGATACAGTTGTTTATTGCCGAGCTAAAACAGTAGCTAAGGCTTTCCAGTTACTGCAATCCGCTTTTGACATCATCCAGTCAGATTTGTTCCGTCTCAAACTTGTCCTAAATGCTGATAAAACAAAAGGGATGTTTTTTTCAAATAGGAAGGCGGTTCCAGCAGATCCTCCTCTGATTTTATCTTCAAATGGTGTCCCTATTGAGTTTGTTGATTCCTATAAATATCTGGGTATCCTGATCGATTCACATCTCTCTTTTAAACTCCACGTGGAAAACCTAGTGAAGAAACTGAAAGTTAAACTGGGTTTCTTTTTCAGAAACAGATCATGTCTAACACTGAATGTTAGGAAACGCCTTGTATCTGTGACTTTCCTTCCCTCCATTGATTACGGTGACATTCTCTACATGAATGCTCCTACAAGCACCCTGCGGATGTTGGATGTTGTCTATCATGGTGCACTAAGATTCATAACTGGTTGTGATTATCGTACCCACCACTGCACCCTGTATTCACTGGTTAACTGGACATCATTAACCTCACGCAGACTCTTCCACTGGTACATTTTCATCTTCAAATCACTTCTTGGTCTGCTGCCCTCATACATCTCCTCCTACATGTCTTTGCGTGAGTGCAGCTACAGCGTGCGCTCTCAGGACATGATTACCTGCAGTGTTCCGTCAGTGAGGACTGAACTTGGAAAAAGGGCCTTCTCCTACTCCGCTCCTGCTTCATGGAATATCTTACAAAAAGATCTGAAGCTCTCGACCTTGACTTCTCTAAATGGTTTTCAGAATCTGTTGGAATCCTGGCAAAAACCAATGCAGATTTGTTCCTGTCTTTGATTTTATACATATACCTTATAATGTTTTGCTAGTTTTTTGATACTTTGTTAAAAGGAGGAATGTGTATATATGTATATATATAGTATATATATATATATATATATATATATATATATATATATATATATATATATATATATTATATATATTTCTCTCTCTTTTGTTTTCTATTGTTTATTGTTTGATTGTTTATTGTTTAAGGAAATTCTACCATTGCTGTTCATTGTTCTTTAGTTTTAGCAGGTCGCTTTCGTAAATGAGCCCATGAGGTTCAAAAGATTTACCTGACTAAATAAAGGTTGAATGAATGAA
>JBBPBX010076879.1:0-17001 GCA_038048925.1 Garcialebias charrua
CAATGATCTAAACAATGATCATAATAATGATCTAAACAATGATCTAAACAATGATCATAATAATGATCTAAACAATGATCTAAACAATGATTATAATAATGATCTAAACAATGATCATAATAATGATCTAAACAATGATCATAATAATGATCTAAACAATGATCTAAACAATATGATAATAATGATCTAAACAATGATCTAAACAATGATCATAATAATGATCTAAACAATGATCTAAACAATGATCATAATAATGATCTAAACAATGATCTAAACAATGATCATAATAATGATCTAAACAATGATCATAATAATGATCTAAACAATGATCTAAACAATGATCATAATAATGATCTAAACAATGATCTAAACAATGATCATAATAATGATCTAAACAATGATCTAAACAATGATCATAATAATGATCTAAACAATGATCTAAACAATGATCATAATAATGATCTAAACAATGATCTAAACAATGATCATAATAATGATCTAAACAATGATCATAATAATGATCTAAACAATGATCTAAACAATGATTATAATAATGATCTAAACAATGATCATAATAATGATCTAAACAATGATCATAATAATGATCTAAACAATTATCATAATAATGATCTAAACAATGATCATAATAATGATCTAAACAATGATCTAATAATGATCATAATAATGATCTAAACAATGATCTAAACAATGATCATAATAATGATCTAAACAATGATCTAAACAATGATCATAATAATTAGGGATGGGGCAGATCCGATCCAGTATCGGTATCGGTATCCGATACCAGCATAATTTAAGTATCGGATATCGGATCCAACCTGCCGATATTTCCGATCCAGCTTCAAAGAGCACTTGTGTTCCATCATATTCTGTGACTGCCGTCTTAACATTATGTGAGTTAAAACCAATGAAGACACTCACAACAGGAAACTCACAAACTTTAACAGTATAGTCTTTATAGTATAGAAAACATTCCAAAATACACATAACTTTATAGTCTCAGTACAAATATTTCATTATACAGATTCACATACCTGAACAGTATCGGATCGGAAAAGTATCGGTATTGGTCGATACCCAGTTCTTAAGTATCGGTATCGGATCGGAAGTGAGAAATGTGGATCGGTGCATCCCTAATAATAATGATCTAAACAATGATCTAAACAATGATCATAATAATGATCTAAACAATGATCTAAACAATGATTATAATAATGATCTAAACAATGATCATAATAATGATCTAAACAATGATCTAAACAATGATCTAAACAATGATTATAATAATGATCTAAACAATGATCATAATAATGATCTAAACAATGATCTAAACAATGATCTAAACAATGATCATAATAATGATCTAAACAATGATCTAAACAATGATCATAATAATGATCTAAACAATGATCATAATAATGATCTAAACAATGATCTAAACAATGATCATAATAATGATCTAAACAATGATCTAAACAATGATCATAATAATGATCTAAACAATGATCTAAACAATGATTATAATAATGATCTAAACAATGATCATAATAATGATCTAAACAATGATCATAATAATGATCTAAACAATGATCTAAACAATGATCATAATAATGATCTAAACAATGATCATAATAATGATCTAAACAATGATCATAATAATGATCTAAACAATGATCTAAACAATGATCATAATAATGATCTAAACAATGATCTAAACAATGATCATAATAATGATCTAAACAATGATCTAAACAATGATCATAATAATGATCTAAACAATGATCTAAACAATGATCATAATAATGATCTAAACAATGATCTAAACAATGATTATAATAATGATCTAAACAATGATCATAATAATGATCTAAACAATGATCTAAACAATGATCATAATAATGATCTAAACAATGATCATAATAATGATCTAAACAATGATCTAAACAATGATCATAATAATGATCTAAACAATGATCTAAATAATGACCATAATAATGATCTAAACAATGATCTAAACAATGATCATAATAATAATCTAAACAATCATCTAAACAATGATCATAATAATGATCTAAATAATGATCTAAACAATGATTATAATAATGATCTAAACAATGATCACAATAATGATCTAAACAATGATCATAATAATGATCTAAACAATGATCTAAACAATGATTATAATAATGATCTAAACAATGATCTAAACAATGATCTAAACAATGATCATAATAATGATCTAAACAATGATCATAAAAATGATCTAAACAATGATTATAATAATGAGCTAAACAATGATCATAATAATGATCTAAACAATGATCTAAACAATGTTCTAAACAATGATTGTAATAATGATCTAAACAATGATCTAAACAATGATCCTAATAATGATCCTAATAATGATCTAAACAATGATCTAAACAATGATCATAATAATGATCTAAACAATGATCTAAACAATGATTATAATAATGATCTAAACAATGATCATAATAATGATCTAAACAATGATCTAAACAATGATTATAATAATGATCTAAACAATGATCATAATAATGATCTAAACAATGATCTAAACAATGATCATAATAATGATCTAAACAATGATATAATGATCTAAACAATGATCATAATAATGATCTAAACAATGATCTAAACAATGATCATAATAATGATCTAAACAATGATCTAAACAATGATCATAATAATGATCTAAACAATGATCATAATAATGATCTAAACAATGATCTAAACAATGATCATAATAATGATCTAAACAATGATCTAAACAATGATTATAATAATGATCTAAACAATGATCTAAACAATGATCATAATAATGATCTAAACAATGATCATAATAATGATCTAAACAATGATTATAATAATGATCTAAACAATGATCATAATAATGATCTAAACAATGATCTAAACAATGTTCTAAACAATGATTGTAATAATGATCTAAACAATGATCTAAACAATGATCCTAATAATGATCTAAACAATGATCTAAACAATGATCATAATAATGATCTAAACAATGTTCTAAACAATGATTGTAATAATGATCTAAACAATGATCTAAACAATGATCCTAATAATGATCCTAATAATGATCTAAATAATGTTCTAAACAATGATCATAATAATGATCTAAACAATGATCTAAACAATGATTATAATAATGATCTAAACAATGATCATAATAATGATCTAAACAATGATCTAAACAATGATTATAATAATGATCTAAACAATGATCATAATGATGTAAACAATGATCATAATAATGATCTAAACAATGATCATAATAATGATCTAAACAATGATCATAATAATGATCTAAACAATGATTATAATAATGATCATAATAATGATCTAAACAATGATCATAATAATGATCTAAACAATGATCATAATAATGATCTAAACAATGATCATAATAATGATCTAAACAATGATCATAATAATGATCTAAACAATGATCATAATAATGATCTAAACAATGATCTAAACAATGATCTAAACAATGATCATAATAATGATCTAAACAATGATCTAAACAATGATCTAAACAATGATCATAATAATGATCTAAACAATGATCTAAACAATGATCTAAACAATGATAATAATAATGATCTAAACAATGATCATAATAATGATCTAAACAATGATCTAAACAATGATTATAATAATGATATAAACAATGATCATAATAATGATCTAAACAATGATCTAAACAATGATCATAATAATGATCTAAACAATGATCTAAACGATGATCATAATAATGATCTAAACAATGATCTAAACAATGATCATAATAATGATCTAAACAATGATCTAAACAATGATCATAATAATGATCTAAACAATGATCTAAACAATGATGATAATAATGATCTAAACAATGATCATAATAATGATCTAAACAATGATCTAAACAATGATTATAATAATGATCTAAACAATGATCTAAACAATGATCATAATAATGATCTAAACAATGATCTAAACAATGATCATAATAATGATCATAATAATGATCTAAACAATGATCATAATAATGATCTAAACAATGATCTAAACAATGATCATAATAATGATCTAAACAATGATCTAAACAATGATCATAATAATGATCTAAACAATGATCTAAACAATGATCATAATAATGATCTAAACAATGATCTAAACAATGATCATAATAATGATCTAAACAATGATCATAATAATGATCTAAACAATGATCATAATAATGATCTAAACAATGATCTAAACAATGATCATAATAATGATCTAAACAATGATCTAAACAATGATCATAATAATGATCTAAACATGATCTAAACAATGATCATAATAATGATCTAAACAATGATCTAAACAATGATAATAATAATGATCTAAACAATGATCTAAACAATGATTATAATAATGATCTAAACAATGATCATAATAATGATCTAAACAATTATCTAAACAATGATCATAATAATGATCTAAACAATGATCTAAACAATGTTCTAAACAATGATTATAATAATGATCTAAACAATGATCTAAACAATGATCATAATAAATATCTACACAATGATCTAAACAATGATCATAATAATGATCTAAACAATGATCTAAACAATGATTATAATAATGATCTAAACAATGATCATAATAATGATCTAAACAATGATCTAAACAATGATCATAATAATGATCTAAACAATGATCTAAACAATGATCTAAACAATGATCATAATAATGATCTAAACAATGATCTAAACAATGATAATAATGATCTAAACAATGATCTAAACAATGATCATAATAATGATCTAAACAATGATCATAATAATGATCTAAACAATGATCTAAACAATGATTATAATAATGATCTAAACAATGATCTAAACAATGATCATAATAATGATCTAAACAATTATCATAATAATGATCTAAACAATGATCTAAACAATGATCATAATAATGATCTAAACAATGATCTAAACAATGATTATAATAATGATCTAAACAATGATCATAATAATGATCTAAACAGTGATCATAATAATGATCTAAACAATGATCTAAACAATGATCATAATAATGATCTAAACAATGATCTAAACAATGATCATAATAATGATCTAAACAATGATCTAAACGATGATCATAATAATGATCTAAACAATGATCTAAACAATGATCATAATAATGATCTAAACAATGATCTAAACAATGATCATAATAATGATCTAAACAATGATCATAATAATGATCTAAACAATGATTATAATAATGATCTAAACAATGATCATAATAATGATCTAAACAATGATCATAATAATGATCTAAACAATGATCTAAACAATGTTCTAAACAATGATTATAATAATGATCTAAACAATTATCTAAACTATGATCATAATAATGATTTACACAATGATCTAAACAATGATCATAATAATGATCTAAACAATGATCTAAACAATGTTCTAAACAATGATTGTAATAATGATCTAAACAATGATCTAAACAATGATCCTAATAATGATCCTAATAATGATCTAAACAATGATCTAAACAATGATCATAATAATGATCTAAACAATGATCTAAACAATGATTATAATAATGTTCTAAACAATGATCATAATAATGATCTAAACAATGATCTAAACAATGATTATAATAATGATCTAAACAATGATCATAATAATGATCTAAACAATGATGTAAACAATGATTATAATAATGATCTAAACAATGATCATAATGATGTAAACAATGATCATAATAATGATCTAAACAATGATCATAATAATGATCTAAACAATGATCATAATAATGATCTAAACAATGATTATAATAATGATCATAATAATGATCTAAACAATGATCTAAACAATGATCATAATAATGATCTAAACAATGATCATAATAATGATCTAAACAATGATCTAAACAATGATCATAATAATGATCTAAACAATGATCTAAACAATGATTATAATAATGATCTAAACAATGATCATAATAATGATCTAAACAATGATCTAAACAATGATCATAATAATGATCTAAACAATGATCTAAACAATGATAATAATAATGATCTAAACAATGATCATAATAATGATCTAAACAATGATCTAAACAATGATTATAATAATGATCTAAACAATGATCATAATAATGATCTAAACAATGATCTAAACAATGATCATAATAATGATCTAAACAATGATCTAAACAATGATCATAATAATGATCTAAACAATGATCTAAACAATGATCATAATAATGATCTAAACAATGATCTAAACAATGATCATAATAATGATCTAAACAATGATCTAAACAATGATCATAATAATGATCTAAACAATGATCATAATATAATGATCTAAACAATGATCATAATAATGATCTAAACAATGATCTAAACAATGATCATAATAATGATCTAAACAATGATCATAATAATGATCTAAACAATGATCTAAACAATGATTATAATAATGATCTAAACAATGATCATAATAATGATCTAAACATGATCATAATAATGATCTAAACAATGATCTAAACAATGATCATAATAATGATCTAAACAATGATCATAATAATGATCTAAAAATGATCTAAATAATGATCTAAACAATGATCATAATAATGATCTAAACAATGATCTAAACAATGATTATAATAATGATCTAAACAATGATCATAATAATGATCTAAACAATGATCTAAACAATGATTATAATAATGATCTAAACAATGATCATAATGATGTAAACAATGATCATAATAATGATCTAAACAATGATCATAATAATGATCTAAACAATGATCATAATAATGATCTAAACAATGATCTATAATAATGATCATAATAATGATCTAAACAATGATCATAATAATGATCTAAACAATGATCATAATAATGATCTAAACAATGATCATAATAATGATCTAAACAATGATCTAAACAATGATCTAAACAATGATCATAATAATGATCTAAACAATGATCTAAACAATGATCATAATAATGATCAAAACAATGATCTAAACAATGATCTAAACAATGATCATAATAATGATCTAAACAATGATCATAATAATGATCTAAACAATGATCTAAACAATGATCATAATAATGATCTAAACAATGATCATAATAATGATCTAAACAATGATCTAAACAATGATCATAATAATGATCTAAACAATGATCTAAACAATGATCATAATAATGATCTAAACAATGATCTAAACAATGATCATAATAATGATCTAAACAATGATCTAAACAATGATCATAATAATGATCTAAACAATGATCTAAACAATGATTATAATAATGATCTAAACAATGATCATAATAATGATCTAAACAATGATCTAAACAATGATTATAATAATGATCTAAACAATGATCTAAACAATGATCATAATAATGATCTAAACAATGATCTAAACAATGATCATAATAATGATCTAAACAATGATCATAATAATGATCTAAACAATGATCTAAACAATGATCATAATAATGATCTAAACAATGATCTAAACAATGATCATAATAATGATCTAAACAATGATCTAAACAATGATCATAATAATGATCTAAACAATGATCTAAACAATGATTATAATAATGATCTAAACAATGATCATAATAATGATCTAAACAATGATCATAATAATGATCTAAACAATGATCTAAACAATGATCATAATAATGATCTAAACAATGATCTAAACAATGATCATAATAATGATCTAAACATGATCTAAACAATGATCATAATAATGATCTAAACAATGATCTAAACAATGATAATAATAATGATCTAAACAATGATCTAAACAATGATTATAATAATGATCTAAACAATGATCATAATAATGATCTAAACAATTATCTAAACAATGATCATAATAATGATCTAAACAATGATCTAAACAATGTTCTAAACAATGATTATAATAATGATCTAAACAATGATCTAAACAATGATCATAATAATTATCTAACAATGATCTAAACAATGATCATAATAATGATCTAAACAATGATCTAAACAATGATTATAATAATGATCTAAACAATGATCATAATAATGATCTAAACAATGATCTAAACAATGATCTAAACAATGATTATAATAATGATCTAAACAATGATCTAAACAATGATCATAATAATGATCTAAACAATGATCATAATAATGATCTAAACAATGATCTAAACAATGATCATAATAATGATCTAAACAATGATCTAAACAATGATCATAATAATGATCTAAACAATGATCATAATAATGATCTAAACAATGATCTAAACAATGATCATAATAATGATCTAAACAATGATCTAAACAATGATTATAATAATGATCTAAACAATGATCATAATAATGATCTAAACAATGATCTAAACAATGATCATAATAATGATCTAAACAATGATCATAATAATGATCTAAACAATGATCATAATAATGATCTAAACAATGATCTAAACAATGATCATAATAATGATCTAAACAATGATCTAAACAATGATCATAATAATGATCTAAACAATGATCTAAACAATGATAATAATAATGATCTAAACAATGATCATAATAATGATCTAAACAATGATTATAATAATGATCTAAACAATGATCATAATAATGATCTAAACAATGATCATAATAATGATCTAAACAATGATCTAAACAATGTTCTAAACAATGATTATAATAATGATCTAAACAATTATCTAAACTATGATCATAATAATGATTTACACAATGATCTAAACAATGATCATAATAATGATCTAAACAATGATCTAAACAATGTTCTAAACAATGATTGTAATAATGATCTAAACAATGATCTAAACAATGATCCTAATAATGATCCTAATAATGATCTAAACAATGATCTAAACAATGATCATAATAATGATCTAAACAATGATCTAAACAATGATTATAATAATGTTCTAAACAATGATCATAATAATGATCTAAACAATGATCTAAACAATGATTATAATAATGATCTAAACAATGATCATAATAATGATCTAAACAATGATGTAAACAATGATTATAATAATGATCTAAACAATGATCATAATGATGTAAACAATGATCATAATAATGATCTAAACAATGATCATAATAATGATCTAAACAATGATCATAATAATGATCTAAACAATGATTATAATAATGATCATAATAATGATCTAAACAATGATCTAAACAATGATCATAATAATGATCTAAACAATGATCATAATAATGATCTAAACAATGATCTAAACAATGATCATAATAATGATCTAAACAATGATCTAAACAATGATTATAATAATGATCTAAACAATGATCATAATAATGATCTAAACAATGATCTAAACAATGATCATAATAATGATCTAAACAATGATCTAAACAATGATCATAATAATGATCTAAACAATGATCATAATAATGATCTAAACAATGATCTAAACAATGATTATAATAATGATCTAAACAATGATCATAATAATGATCTAAACAATGATCTAAACAATGATCATAATAATGATCTAAACAATGATCTAAACAATGATCATAATAATGATCTAAACAATGATCTAAACAATGATCATAATAATGATCTAAACAATGATCATAATAATGATCTAAACAATGATCTAAACAATGATCATAATAATGATCTAAACAATGATCATAATAATGATCTAAACAATGATCTAAACAATGATTATAATAATGATCTAAACAATGATCTAAACAATGATCATAATAATGATCTAAACAATGATCATAATAATGATCTAAACAATGATCTAAACAATGATTATAATAATGATCTAAACAATGATCATAATAATGATCTAAACAGTGATCATAATAATGATCTAAACAATGATCTAAACAATGATCATAATAATGATCTAAACAATGATCATAATAATGATCTAAACAATGATCATAATAATGATCTAAACAATGATCTAAACAATGATCATAATAATGATCTAAACAATGATCTAAACAATGATCATAATAATGATCTAAACAATGATCTAAACAATGATCATAATAATGATCTAAACAATGATCTAAACAATGATCATAATAATGATCTAAACAATGATCTAAACAATGATTATAATAATGATCTAAACAATGATCATAATAATGATCTAAACAATGATCATAATAATGATCTAAACAATGATCTAAACAATGATCATAATAATGATCTAAACAATGATCATAATAATGATCTAAACAATGATCATAATAATGATCTAAACAATGATCTAAACAATGATCATAATAATGATCTAAACAATGATCTAAACAATGATCATAATAATGATCTAAACAATGATCTAAACAATGATCATAATAATGATCTAAACCATAATAATGATCTAAACAATGATCATAATAATGATCTAAACAATGATCTAAACAATGATCATAATAATGATCTAAACAATGATCTAAACAATGATCATAATAATGATCTAAACAATGATCTAAACAATGATCATAATAATGATCTAAACAATGATCTAAACAATGATCATAATAATGATCTAAACAATGATCTAAACAATGATCATAATAATGATCTAAACAATGATCTAAACAATGATCATAATAATGATCTAAACAATGATCATAATAATGATCTAAACAATGATCTAAACAATGATCATTATAATAATGATCTAAACAATGATCTAAACAATGATCATAATAATGATCTAAACAATGATCTAAACAATGATCTAAACAATGATCATAATAATGATCTAAACAATGATCATAATAATGATCTAAACAATGATCATAATAATGATCTAAACAATGATCTAAACAATGATCATAATAATGATCTAAACAATGATCTAAACAATGATCATAATAATGATCTAAACAATGATCTAAACAATGATTATAATAATGATCTAAACAATGATCATAATAATGATCTAAACAATGATCATAATAATGATCTAAACAATGATCTAAACAATGATCATAATAATGATCTAAACAATGATCATAATAATGATCTAAACAATGATCATAATAATGATCTAAACAATGATCATAATAATGATCTAAACAATGATCTAAACAATGATCATAATAATGATCTAAACAATGATCTAAACAATGATCATAATAATGATCTAAACAATGATCTAAACAATGATCATAATAATGATCTAAACAATGATCTAAACAATGATTATAATAATGATCTAAACAATGATCATAATAATGATCTAAACAATGATCTAAACAATGATCATAATAATGATCTAAACAATGATCTAAACAATGTCTAAACATGATTATAATAATGATCTAAACAATGATCTAAACAATGATCATAATAATGATCTAAACAATGATCTAAACAATGATCATAATAATGATCTAAACAATGATCATAATAATGATCTAAACAATGATCTAAACAATGATTATAATAATGATCTAAACAATGATTATAATAATGATCTAAACAATGATCATAATAATGATCTAAACAATGATCTAAACAATGATCTAAACAATGATTATAATAATGATCTAAACAATGATCATAATAATGATCTAAACAATGATCATAATAATGATCTAAACAATGATCTAAACAATGATCATAATAATGATCTAAACAATGATCTAAACAATGATCATAATAATGATCTAAACAATGATCAAACAATGATCTAATAATGATCTAAACAATGATCATAATAATGATCTAAACAATGATCTAAACAATGATCATAATAATGATCTAAACAATGATCATAATAATGATCTAAACAATGATCTAAACAATGATCATAATAATGATCTAAACAATGATCTAAACAATGATCATAATAATGATCTAAACAATGATCATAATAATGATCTAAACAATGATCATAATAATGATCTAAACAATGATCTAAACAATGATCATAATAATGATCTAAACAATGATCATAATAATGATCTAAACAATGATCTAAACAATGATCATAATAATGATCTAAACAATGATCATAATAATGATCTAAACAATGATCTAAACAATGATCATAATAATGATCTAACAATGATCATAATAATGATCTAAACAATGATCATAATAATGATCTAAACAATGATCTAAACAATGATTATAATAATGATCTAAACAATGATCATAATAATGATCTAAACAATGATCTAAACAATGATCATAATAATGATCTAAACAATGATCTAAACAATGATAATAATAATGATCTAAACAATGATCATAATAATGATCTAAACAATGATCTAAACAATGATTATAATAATGATATAAACAATGATCATAATAATGATCTAAACAATGATCTAAACAATGATCATAATAATAATCTAAACAATGATCTAAACGATTATCATAATAATGATCTAAACAATGATCATAATAATGATCTTGTGAGGATGTCACATGTTCTCACATGTTTTCTCCTCTTAATTGTCCACAGGTGTCTTCCTCTTGTCTCATTAGTGATCAGTATTTAGGTCTCTGTGACTTTCTCATGAGAAGGCAGTTGGTTTCCTGACTTCACACGAGGAGGAGCTGTGTTCCTGTAGCTGCAGTGGCAAGTCCTTGCACATGACGTTAATTGAGCATTGTCCTACCATGGTGTCATGATCTGCTGGTCTGCTCCACCCGCTCTCCCATGGGCTCCTGCTTTGTCTGCACCAAGGGTCCCTTTTGGGGACCTGGTAAGTCTTTGCTGTTCCTTCAGCAATTTATCCTGTATGATGTTAGTGCAGTTCACTAATTGTCATTTTTGTCTCTCCGAGTCATCTGGTCCTCCTGCTTTGGGTCCATCCTTCCACGCCAGCCGGTCCAGATTCCAGTTTGAACCGGCCCTGGCGTCCAGCTCGCCCAGCTCCTGCCCGGATCGTGACAGATCTAAACAATGATCTAAACAATGATCTAAACAATGATGATAATAATGATCTAAACAATGATCTTAATAATGATCTAAACAATGTTCTAAACAATGATTATAATAATGATCTAAACAATGATCTAAACAATGATCATAATAATGATCTAAACAATGATCTAAACAATGATCATAATAATGATCTAAACAATGATCTAAACAATGATTATAATAATGATCTAAACAATGATCATAATAATGATCTAAACAATGATCATAATAATGATCTAAACAATGATCTAAACAATGATCATAATAATGATCTAAACAATGATCATAATAATGATCTAAACAATGATCATAATAATGATCTAAACAATGATCTAAACAATGATCATAATAATGATCTAAACAATGATCTAAACAATGATCATAATAATGATCTAAACAATGATCTAAACAATGATCATAATAATGATCTAAACAATGATCTAAACAATGATCATAATAATGATCTAAACAATGATCTAAACAATGATTATAATAATGATCTAAACAATGATCATAATAATGATCTAAACAATGATCTAAACAATGATCTAAACAATGATAATAATGATCTAAACAATGATCTAAACAATGAATAATAATGATCTAAACAATGATCTAAACAATGATCATAATAATGATCTAAACAATGATCATAATAATGATCTAAACAATGATCATAATAATGATCTAAACAATGATCTAAACAATGATCATAATAATGATCTAAACAATGATCTAAACAATGATCATAATAATGATCTAAACAATGATCATAATAATGATCTAAACAATGATCATAATAATGATCTAAACAATGATCTAAACAATGATCATAATAATGATCTAAACAATGATCTAAACAATGATCTAAACAATGATTATAATAATGATCTAAACAATGATCATAATAATGATCTAAACAATGATCATAATAATGATCTAAACAATGATCATAATAATGATCTAAACAATGATCATAATAATGATCTAAACAATGATCATAATAATGATCATAATAATGATCTAAACAATGATCTAAACAATGATCATAATAATGATCTAAACAATGATCATAATAATGATAAATGATCTAAACAATGATCATAATAATGATCTAAACAATGATCTAAACAATGATTATAATAATGATCTAAACAATGATCATAATAATGATCTAAACAATGATCTAAACAATGATCATAATAATGATCTAAACAATGATCTAAACAATGATCATAATAATGATCTAAACAATGATCATAATAATGATCTAAACAATGATCTAAACAATGATTATAATAATGATCTAAACAATGATCATAATAATGATCTAAACAATGATCTAAACAATGATCATAATAATGATCTAAACAATGATCTAAACAATGATCATAATAATGATCTAAACAATGATCTAAACAATGATCATAATAATGATAATGATCTAAACAATGATCATAATAATGATCTAAACAATGATCTAAACAATGATCATAATAATGATCTAAACAATGATCTAAACAATGATCATAATAATGATCTAAACAATGATCTAAACAATGATCATAATAATGATCTAAACAATGATCTAAACAATGATCATAATAATGATCTAAACAATGATCTAAACAATGATCATAATAATGATCTAAACAATGATCTAAACAATGATCATAATAATGATCTAAACAATGATCATAATAATGATCTAAACAATGATCATAATAATGATCTAAACAATGATCTAAACAATGATCTAAACAATGATTATAATAATGATCTAAACAATGATCATAATAATGATCTAAACAATGATCTAAACAATGATCATAATAATGATCTAAACAATGATCTAAACAATGATCATAATAATGATCTAAACAATGATCATAATGATCTAAACAATGATCATAATAATGATCTAAACAATGATCATAATAATGATCTAAACAATGATCATAATAATGATCTAAACAATGATCTAAATAATGATCATAATAATGATCTAAACAATGATCTAAACAATGATCATAATAATGATCTAAACAATGATCATAATAATGATCTAAACAATGATCTAAACAATGATCATAATAATGATCTAAACTATAATAATGATCTAAACAATGATCATAATAATGATCTAAACAATGATCTAAACAATGATCATAATAATGATCTAAACAATATCTAAACAGTGTGGTTTTCGTCCTGGTCGTGGAACACTGGACCAGCTCTACACCCTCAGCAGGTCCTGGAGGGTGCGTGGGAGTTTGCCCAACCAGTTTACATGTGTTTTGTGGACTTGGAGAAGGCATTCGACCGCGTCCCTCGGGGGGTTCTGTGGGGGTACTCCGGGAGTATGGGGTACCAGGCCCTTTGATAAGGGCTGTTAGGTCCCTGTACGACCGGTGTCAGAGCTTGGTCCGCATTGCCGGCAGTAAGTCAGGCTCGTTTCCGGTGAGAGTTGGACTCCGCCAAGGTTGCCCTTTGTCACCGATTCTGTTCATAACTTTTATGGACAGAATTTCTAGGCGCAGCCAAGGTGTTGAGAGGATCCGTTTTGGTGGCCTTAGAATCGCTTCTCTGTTTTTTGCAGATGATGTGGTCCTACTGGCTTCATCAGTTCGTGATTTACAACTTTCACTGGAGCGGTTTGCAGCCGAGTGTGATGCGGCCGGGATGAGGATCAGTTCCTCCAAATCCGAGGCCATGGTCTTGAGCCGGAAAAGGGTAGCATGCCCTCTCCGGGTCGGGGAGGAGGTCCTGCCCCAAGTGGAGGAGTTTAAGTATCTCGGGATCTTGTTCACGAATGAGGGAAAACTGGAGCGTGAGATCGATAGGCGGATAGGTGCAGCGTCCGCAGTGAAGCGGGCGCTGTACCGGTCTGTCGTGGTGAAGAGAGAGCTGAGTCAAAAGGCGAAGCTCTCAATTTACCGATTGTTACGGTCACTGACCTCCTAAGGGCTCTCTTTTCTTGAGGGAGCCCTCTCTCTCTGTCCTATTGTTTTTCAGTTCTACCTGGCTGCCACAGGTGAAAAGTGTTTGAGCTCGTCAGCCACCCCATAAAGAGCTTCATGCCAAAGATGTCAGGTCCCTTTTGTCTGGGCCTTGATCTGCTGTGATCTTGTCTGTGTGGTTTTGTAAAACTTACTGATCTTGCTGTGAGCACTTTTGGTATAGTTTGTGAGTGCCTAACTAATGTTGTTGTTTTTTTCTCTGTTCACAGGGGAAGCTGGTAGGGGTTCTCTGCCATTTCTGTTCCAACCTGTTTTCTCCTGTTTTGTGGATAGCTAGGGAGCTTAGCCATTGTATTTTAAGTTTACTTCTAGCTAGTTATATATTTTCTTTATAGTTAGAAGGGGGTGTTTTGTTTGTTGTTTTGGCCTTGGAGACCCTGAAGCTTAAAGCTTCCCTGTGTTTTTCTGATTGTTTTTTCTCTTTTCTACTTTGTAAAATAAACATGTTATTTTATTGACCTCAACTGTTAGTTTTTTTTATGTTACACCCAGTGCCATATATGTTACACCCAGTGCCATATTTTTACCTGATTAGCCTCAGGGTGAGGTTGTAACATAAGTGGGGGCTCGTCCGGGATCATTAATTTGTGAAAATGGCACAGTTTAGTTTGAAGGAATTTTTAAGTAATCCTACTGTACAACAGTTTGATGTCTGTAGAAAAGATGATTTATATGAACTTGCTTCATACTTGGGTATCCATGTGTCTAAGTCTTTGCTCAAAAGTGATCTAAAATCTCTTGTTTTTAGTAGTTTGGTTGAAAAAGGAGTGCTGTCACTGGAAGTGGATGAAAAGGATGCCACCTCATCTTTTGAAGCTGCTGATCAGCCTGCAGTTTGTGCTGATGATGGCATGGGGACACCTGCTGCTGCAAAACCAGAGGGAGGTAAACCACCACAGTCTCTCCCACGGT
>JBBPBX010076880.1:0-17001 GCA_038048925.1 Garcialebias charrua
TAGCGATCAGAATGCCCCTACTGTACCTACTAGTAGGTTTAAAGGTACGTTGTCACCGTTACAAGTGATGACAGCAGGCTCCGTCTTTAGCTACGTGTCAAAGTTTCAAGTAAAGCCTCTGGCGTTAGGTTTAGGGTCTTGGTTAGGTTTAGGCACAAGGGTAAGGGGGTTAGGTTCAGGGTTGGTCCTCGGGGTCAGGTTTAAGGTTAGGTTGAGGAAAACGGTTACATAAGCTGAAAAAAACAACACTTCCGGGTTGACGGAAACACACTGCCTACTCACAGCGATAACAACGTTGATAACGTTCTGTTAAACATGCTAGTAGGTAGATTGTGACCTATTTGCCGCTACAAATGGGGATGATAACAGTTGATAACGCCCATTGTATGGACTGAAAACATCCGAAACCGCTGAAAAAAGTCCATTCACAGAGTTCAGTGTAAGACTGAAGGTTTTAACACAAACTTCAGTGAATATTATCCAACGAAGCGCTGCCCAGATGGTTGTATTTTAACTAAGGCAACACATTACAGTATAGTTCAGCGTGACCGCAGCAGGTCCAAGCACGATCAGAACCCACCATGCAGGGCCCTGCTCTCCTCTGGTACATCAAACCCAACAAATGGGAACGAGACTCGAACAAAAGAGTTCATTAAAGTGTTTCAGCTGAAAACAAGAAACAAACAAAAAGAACTACATCTTAAGAACATCATCAACGACGGCTGTTAAATGATCTTTAAACATCCAGCAGCCGAAGGAGTGCAGATCTAGGTCGAGTCACGTCTGTTCAGGAGGAGGTGGAACGTCGAGGATCTGAATCCATGCTGGAGGAAAACGTTTTCAACTCGTTATCAGATCCCTGCTCACTTCCTGAAACATTTCCCTGACAGAAACTTGTGGCGTGATGTGGGACTGTCATTCCCCAAACTGTCACGGAAGTACGATCCGTAGTGTACTGCCGGGTCGCACGGGTCGCCGTTGTTTATGAATAAAAACCATCTTAATTTACTTAGAGAAGTACGTGCTCTATCTGCACCGATCTTCATGTAGCTAATTTAAGCCACTCGTATTTCCATTGCAATCATTGGTTAAGATGAAATGTGATGCATCAGAATGATTTCCACGGTGAAACAGCGCCACTCAGTGGTGAAGCTGCGTATCATTTTAACCATGATGTGAATATGTCAACGATTTTAATGGAAATACGAGTGGAGTAAATTAGCAACATGAAGATCGGCGGAGATACAGCACATACTTTTCTAAGTAAATTAAGACGGTTCTTGTTCATAAACAGAATTATACCAGTACATTTTTCTTAATCTAGCATATTGAACGGCAATCAGTGCGACCCGGAAGTATTCCTTTTAGCGCATGTGCAAATGAGCTACACTACGGATCAGATTCTGTAACAGATCAGGGAATGACAGTTTGAGCGTTGCTGATTTTCTTCAACACACTCGTCAGGCTAGAAGGAAACGGTTCTGCTAGCTTACAACGGTCCGCTAACAGCGATTAGCATTCCACTTATTTCTGTGAATAAAACGTTTCTTTACATTTTTCAGTTTGGTAATGCACAGATTTGTTTTATGGTGTGGTTTCTATGGTTCAATTGTGGTTCCTATGTTTCAGGTGTGGTTTCTATGGTCCAGGTGTGGTTTCTATGGTTCAGGTGTGGTTTCTATGGTTCAAGTGTGGTTTCTATGGTTCAAGTGTGGTTTCTATGGTTCAGGTGTGGTTTCTATGGTTCAGGTGTGGTTTCTATGGTTCAAGTGTGGTTTCTATGGTTCAGGTGTGGTTTCTATGGTTCAAGTGTGGTTTCTATGGTTCAAGTGTGGTTTCTATGGTTCAGGTGTGGTTTCTATGGTTCAAGTGTGGTTTCTATGGTTCAGGTGTGGTTTATATGGTTCAAGTGTGGTTTCTATGGTTCAAGTGTGGTTTCTATGGTTCAAGTGTGGTTTCTATGGTTCAGGTGTGGTTTCTATGGTTCAAGTGTGGTTTCTATGGTTCAGGTGTGGTTTCTATGGTTCAAGTGTGGTTTCTATGGTTCAAGTGTGGTTTCTATGGTTCAGGTGTGGTTCCTATGGTTCAAGTGTGGTTTCTATGGTTCAGGTGTGGTTTCTATGGTTCAGGTGTGGTTTCTATGGTTCAAGTGTGGTTTCTATGGTTCAGGTGTGGTTTCTATGGTTCAAGTGTGGTTTCTATGGTTCAGGTGTGGTTCCTATGGTTCAGGTGTGGTTTCTATGGTTCAAGTGTGGTTTCTATGGTTCAGGTGTGGTTTCTATGGTTCAAGTGTGGTTTCTATGGTTCAGGTGTGGTTTCTATGGTTCAAGTGTGGTTTCTATGGTTCAAGTGTGGTTTCTATGGTTCAGGTGTGGTTCCTATGGTTCAAGTGTGGTTTCTATGGTTCAGGTGTGGTTTCTATGGTTCAGGTGTGGTTTCTATGGTTCAAGTGTGGTTTCTATGGTTCAGGTGTGGTTTCTATGGTTCAAGTGTGGTTTCTATGGTTCAGGTGTGGTTTCTATGGTTCAAGTGTGGTTTCTATGGTTCAGGTGTGGTTCCTATGGTTCAGGTGTGGTTTCTATGGTTCAAGTGTGGTTTCTATGGTTCAGGTGTGGTTTCTATGGTTCAAGTGTGGTTTCTATGGTTCAGGTGTGGTTTCTATGGTTCAAGTGTGGTTTCTATGGTTCAGGTGTGGTTTCTATGGTTCAGGTGTGGTTTCTATGGTTCAAGTGTGGTTTCTATGGTTCAGGTGTGGTTTCTATGGTTCAAGTGTGGTTTCTATGGTTCAAGTGTGGTTTCTATGGTTCAGGTGTGGTTTCTATGGTTCAGGTGTGGTTTCTATGGTTCAAGTGTGGTTTCTATGGTTCAGGTGTGGTTTCTATGGTTCAAGTGTGGTTTCTATGGTTCAGGTGTGGTTTCTATGGTTCAAGTGTGGTTTCTATGGTTCAGGTGTGGTTTCTATGGTTCAAGTGTGGTTTCTATGGTTCAGGTGTGGTTTCTATGGTTCAGGTGTGGTTTCTATGGTTCAGGTGTGGTTTCTATGGTTCAGGTGTGGTTTCTATGGTTCAAGTGTGGTTTCTATGGTTCAGGTGTGGTTCCTATGGTTCAAGTGTGGTTTCTATGGTTCAGGTGTGGTTCCTATGGTTCAGGTGTGGTTTCTATGGTTCAAGTGTGGTTTCTATGGTTCAGGTGTGGTTTATATGGTTCAAGTGTGGTTTCTATGGTTCAGGTGTGGTTTCTATGGTTCAAGTGTGGTTTCTATGGTTCAGGTGTGGTTTCTATGGTTCAGGTGTGGTTTCTATGGTTCAGGTGTGGTTTCTATGGTTCAGGTGTGGTTTCTATGGTTCAAGTGTGGTTTCTATGGTTCAGGTGTGGTTCCTATGGTTCAGGTGTGGTTTCTATGGTTCAAGTGTGGTTTCTATGGTTCAGGTGTGGTTTCTATGGTTCAAGTGTGGTTTCTATGGTTCAGGTGTGGTTTCTATGGTTCAAGTGTGGTTTCTATGGTTCAAGTGTGGTTTCTATGGTTCAGGTGTGGTTTCTATGGTTCAAGTGTGGTTTCTATGGTTCAGGTGTGGTTTCTATGGTTCAAGTGTGGTTTCTATGGTTCAGGTGTGGTTTCTATGGTTCAAGTGTGGTTTCTATGGTTCAGGTGTGGTTTCTATGGTTCAAGTGTGGTTTCTATGGTTCAGGTGTGGTTCCTATGGTTCAGGTGTGGTTCTTATGATCCAGGTGTGGTTTCTATGGTTCAGGTGTGGTTTCTATGGTTCTGGTGTGGTTCATATGGTTCAGGTGTGGTTCCTATGGTCCAGGTGTTGTTTCTATGGTCCAGGTGTGGTTTCTATGGTCCAGATGTGGTTTATATGGTTCAGGTGTGGTTTCTATGGTTCAGGTGTGGTTTCTATGGTTTAGGTGTGGTTTCTATGGTCCAGATGTGGTTTCTATGGTTCAGGTGTGGTTTCTATGGTTCAGGTGTGGTTTCTATGATTCAGGTGTGGTTTCTATGGTTCAAGTGTGGTTTCTATGGTTCAGGTGTGGTTTCTATGGTTCAAGTGTGGTTTCTATGGTTCAGGTGTGGTTTCTATGGTTCAAGTGTGGTTTCTATGGTTCAGGTGTGGTTCCTATGGTTCAGGTGTGGTTCTTATGATCCAGGTGTGGTTTCTATGGTTCAGGTGTGGTTTCTATGGTTCTGGTGTGGTTCATATGGTTCAGGTGTGGTTCCTATGGTCCAGGTGTTGTTTCTATGGTCCAGGTGTGGTTTCTATGGTCCAGATGTGGTTTATATGGTTCAGGTGTGGTTTCTATGGTTCAGGTGTGGTTTCTATGGTTTAGGTGTGGTTTCTATGGTCCAGATGTGGTTTCTATGGTTCAGGTGTGGTTTCTATGGTTCAGGTGTGGTTTCTATGATTCAGGTGTGGTTTCTATGGTTCAAGTGTGGTTTCTATGGTTCAGGTGTGGTTTCTATGGTTCAAGTGTGGTTTCTATGGTTCAGGTGTGGTTTCTATGGTTCAAGTGTGGTTTCTATGGTTCAGGTGTGGTTCCTATGGTTCAGGTGTGGTTCTTATGATCCAGGTGTGGTTTCTATGGTTCAGGTGTGGTTTCTATGGTTCTGGTGTGGTTCATATGGTTCAGGTGTGGTTCCTATGGTCCAGGTGTTGTTTCTATGGTCCAGGTGAGGTTTCTATGGTCCAGATGTGGTTTATATGGTTCAGGTGTGGTTTCTATGGTTCAGGTGTGGTTTCTATGGTTTAGGTGTGGTTTCTATGGTCCAGGTGTTGTTTATATGGTCCAGGTGTGGTTTCTATGGTTCAGGTGTGGTTCATATGGTTTCGGTGTGGTTTCTATGGTCCAGGTATTGTTTCTTCGGTCCAGATGTTTTTTCTATGGTCCAGGTGTTTTTTCTATGGTCCAGGTGTGGTTCCTATGGTTTAGGTGTGGTTTCTATGGTCCAAGTGTGGTTTTTTAGAGGAAAAAACAAATAAAAATTAATATTAATGGCAGAAATAATTCCATTTGTTACCGTGCAGAGTAGAGCAAGTAAAGCCAGCAGTGAAGTGAGGACAGTGGGCAGGTCTCCAGCAGTCTAAGCCTATAGCAGCAGAACTAAAGGAAAGCATAAAGTCCAAACCTAACCATAGGATTTATCAAAACCAGCATTAACTGATTTTCTTTTTCTTGTTTTCTGGTTTAATTAGAACCATGGCGAACGCACCATCTTAGGATGGTGCGTGTGCCAATTGCAACACTTTGTACCTTGGTGCAAATATGCCTATAAAGATATATTCTATTCTATTCTATTCTTCTATTCTATTTTGAACTAGCAGCTTTGTGCATTTTTCTTGGTCTGTTTTTGGAGAATGCTAACGGTGTTAGCTGTCCGTTGCGACTCAGCTGGAGGACAGATGTGGACGCGTTTCTTCCCAGCATGACGAGTCTCCGCTGAAGGAAACACCAGCTACAGTTCCTAATGTCTCAGTGGTCCTCTCTGCGCTGAAACAAACGCTGTGGTTGTGAACTCCCAGCATGCAGTTTGGTGTTACTGAATCCTGACGCCTGAAGCCCAGAGCGTGTCTGAGTTACACTGAGGAGCTTTTTAATTACCTCTGCTGAGCGTGAGCATGTGAGGCCTTCGTTAGCGTGAATGAGGACAGTGTTCAGCATGAAGCCTGTGTAACTGTGTGTGTGTGTGTGTGTGTGTGCGTGTGCGTGTGTGTGTGTGTGCGTGTGTGTGCGTGTGTGTGTGTGTGTGCGTGTGTGTGTGCACGGTGCAGGCTTGCTGGGCCTGCAGCTGATTAATGGTAAGAACGAGTCGGCTCACATCACGGACGCCGTCGCCGTGGTGGCCCAGTCGCTACAGGAGCTGTTTGAGAAGGAGAACATCACGGAGCCTCCACGGGGCTGCGTGGGAAACACCAACATCTGGAGAACCGGGCCGCTCTTCAAACGGTCAGTACCACCGATAGTTGAGGTCTGTCTGCTTGTTTTGTATATAATGTATATAGAAATCTGTCATATCCTGTTGGTTTTGAACTGTCAACATCTGTTTACTGTGATTGTAGTTTTCTTTATTTTCTTTTTGATAAGTGCAAATGCCTATTGCCAATGTGACGTGTGCTGCTGACCACTTGACCAGGTCACCCTTGTAAAAGAGATCTCGATCTCAACGGGCTCTACCTGGTTAAATAAAGGTGATTGATTGATTGATTGATAGTTCACGGGTCACGATGTTGACCCGACGAGCAGAACTCCGGCTGTTTCTGTTAGCATGAATCAGTTGATTTAAATATTTGTTTTATTTTTACCATAAGTGTTGAGTTACATCTTCTGCTTTTTTTGCATCTTCAATATATTCAAAACAGTGCAGCAAGGATTTTGTTGAGAGTTGGTAAATTTGAACATATTACACCCATTCTCCATAACCTTCATTGGCTTCCTGTCACCTACAGAATTCAGTACAAAACTGCTCTCATTACACATCAATGCTTACACGGAACTTCACCTGACTATCTAAAGGACATTCTTGTTCCATATTCATCCACCCGGTCTCTACGATCACAGAACAGTAATCTACTTCACATTCCACGAACCAAATTAAGGACCATGGGAGACCGGGCATTCTGTGTGGCTGCCCCCCGCCTATGGAACTCCCTCCCTGACTGCCTGAGAGCTCCACAGTCACTGGTTGACTTTAAAAGGCTTAAAGACTTTTCTTTTTAAGCAAGCCTATTCTGCCTCCACATGATTTTATCTTTGATCTTGGTTGATATTATTATTGATTTTACTTGATTTTATCACTTGTTTTATTTATTTATTTATTTATTTTTTAAGCAGGCCTATTCTGCCTCCACATGATTTTATCTTTAATCTTAGTTGATATCATTATTGATTTTACTTGATTTTATCACTTGTTTTATTGTTGTAGCACTTTGAGATTTTTATTAATGAAAAGTGCGGTATAAATTGAATTTATTATGATTATTATTATTTTCTTCTGTGTAAAATTAAAAATATTTAATTATGTAAAAAAAAACATTTTTATAAATACACACAAAACAAATATAAGCCATTTTTTATACTTTTTCAGTTGTTAATTATTTTTATTTTATTTCATTTTTTAAAATGAGGAGATTAAGAAATAAATGTATAAATGTATATTATATAATTTGAAATAATAATAATAATAATAATAATAATAATAATAATAATAATAATAATAATAATCATTCATCAACGATCATTCATCAAGATTAACGCCCGGAAGGCCTCTGGTCCTGACAACATACCTGGTCGTGTGCTGAAGGACTGTGCAGGGGAACTCGCAGCGGTCTTCACGGACATCTTTAACATCTCACTGAGCCAGGCCATCGTCCCCACCTGTTTCAAAGCCACCACCATCATCCCTGTCCCAAAGAAGGCAACGCCCGCATGCCTCAATGACTATCGCCCAGTAGCACTCACCCCCATCCTGATGAAGTGCTTTGAACGGCTAGTCATGAAAAGCATCACATCTGTCCTCCCTGACTCCCTGGATCCCTTCCAATTTGCATACCGACCTAATCGCTCAACCGACGATGCCATCTCCTCTGCCCTCCACACAGCTCTCACACATCTGGACACGAAGGACTCCTATGTTAGAATGCTGTTCATCGACTTCAGCTCGGCATTCAACACCATCATCCCCCAACAGCTCATCCTTAAACTGGACAGTCTGGGGCTGAACACCTCAATGTGTAACTGGCTGCTAGACTTCCTGACCGGGAGACCACAGACAGTACGGGTCGGGAGTAACACATCTAGCACCATCACATTGAACACAGGGGCCCCACAAGGATGTGTGCTGAGCCCCCTTCTATTCACCCTGCTAACACACGACTGCACACCATCGTACAGCTCCAACCACTTCATCAAGTTTGCGGACGACACAACAGTGGTGGGTCTCATCAGCAACAACGATGAGACGGACTACAGGAACGAGGTGAGCCGCCTGGCCTTGTGGTGCGGACACAACAATCTCACTCTCAACGTGGAGAAGACAAAGGAGATTGTTGTGGACTTCAGGAAGAAGGATGCCCAACATGCCCCTCTGACCATCAACAGCACCGCAGTGGAGAGAGTAGACAGCACCAAGTTCCTGGGAGTGCACGTCTCAAAGGACCTGTCCTGGAGCAGGAACACTGCAGCACTGGCAAAGAAGGCTCACCAGCGTCTCTACTTTCTCCGCAAGCTGAAAAGGGCTGGAGCTTCAACCCCCATCATGAGCACCTTCTACAGAGGTGCCATAGAAAGTGTCCTGACCAGCTGCATCACTGTGTGGTTTGGTGCATGTACTGCATCCTGCCGCAAGAGCCTCCAGCGCATTGTGAGAGCAGCTGAGAAGATCGTGGGCACCTCCTTGCCCTCACTGCAGGACTTACACAGCAAACGCCTCACTCGGAAAGCCCTCTGCATGGCAGGTGATCCCACACACCCACTACACAGCTGCTTCAGACTGCTGCCATCAGGGAGGAGACTGAGGAGTCTCCAGGCTCGAACCAGCAGACTGAGAGACAGCTCTGTTCATCAGGCAGTCAGAATGCTAAACACTCTGCCTGCTCTGCCTCCCCTCCCATTTGAACTGCCTTAACACAAAAAACTTTCTCACACATTACCACACAACACAAAGATTTTAACACTGGACTCTGTGTCATCAAACGGGTTATTCACTAAACTCTCGGTCATGTGCTCATACAGTTTGCACTACTTCTCATACTTGCACTGATGTTTGTATTGCATCGCTGCCTATAGTCATGGTACTGTTTACATTCTCTGTTTACATTTATTAATACTGTTTACTTTTATTACTACTGCTTATATTTAATTGCTACTGTTTACATTTACACTACTCTAATATCTGCACCGCTGCTGATACATATACAGTGTGCTCTGACCGGTCTTGTTTAGGATGCCCAATGTGCCTTACTGCATATGCCACTTTTTGCCTCTATAACAACATCAACTACTACCTCGTGCATGTACTGTGTACATTAACTCATACGCTGCTTTGCCACTTTGCAAATGTCAATGCTAGAAACCTTTAGTTTATTTTAGTTATACTTTTTATACTCTTTTTTTATACTAGTATGCAAAAACTCAGGACAATATTATGTTCATTAAATGTTTAATGTTTTAGTTTTAGTTTTAGAGTCGGTGTAAATTTTCATACTCTTATACCACTATGCAAAAACTCAGGACAGTGTTAGTTTTACTATTTTATGCTTATGTCTATTATTATATGTTTCAGTGTTTCAATGTTTAGATGTTTACTGTTGCACCGAGGGACTGAGAGAAACGCAATTTCGGTCCTGTGTATGTCCTGTACAGTACATATTGCAGATCTGACAATAAAGTTGACTTTGACTTGACTTTGAATAATAATAATAATTCTAACAAGGTTAAGTCAGGTCATCTGGACAGATTCTTCTTTGTTGAAGAATGACCTGACTTAACCTTGTTAGATTTTTCTACCTGGATTATTGCGCATGCATCTGGAAAAATAATTAATATTAATATAGTAATATATTATATATGAATTTATATATAATATATAAAACACAGCTGGACTCAAGTGCTCAAAATTAAAGTTATTTATAACATGAAATGTATTCATTATGTTTCTTTATGATGATGGCGAGCTAAAAGCTCTCATGGTCGAAGGTCAGTACTTGTCTCAGACTCTTACTGCTGTCCCCAAAGCCGCCGTGTTGAGTTTAATGAGCACAGAAAACGTGGGATTTCTGGCGGTTATGTTCTCAGAGCGGACTCGTCTCTGTCAGCAGGACATGAAAACAAGAATCCAAGAGACAACTCGTTGATCTGATCTGTATTCAGATTAAAGTCCGAGTGAAACAACCGAGATGATTACCCTCGCTGTCACTCTTCCTCCTCCTCTTCTTCACTCGATGACCCAAATGCTCCATCAGTCAGGCTGATTCTGTCCAGGATCATCACTGGTTCACTTACGTGTCTCTGAAAGGATTTAGATCTGTCCTCTGGTTGGCTCTACAGGGTGCTGATGTCATCAAAGTACCCCGATGGCCTGACGGGAAGAATCGAGTTTAACGATGATGGCGACCGGCGCTTTGCCACCTACAGCATCCTGAACTACCAGCAGAAACCTGGTCGCCTGGTCCAGGTCGGAGTCTTCAACGGAACACAGGTATAGCACACCTGGTGGTCCATCTTGTCCACCAGTCTGAGACACTTGGTACAACACCTGGATTCAGAGTCAGAGTACTTTTATTAACATTGCACAAGTTTTCACCAGTACAGCGTGAATATGTACGCACAGTCATCCGGAAGGGGGGGTGAGTGTGTGAAGCTGCTGCCTATTCAGACCACATGAGACATCATATCACATTATGTTCTTCAGCGCGGCCTCTCTCATCCGTATCGGGATGAAGGTCAAAGGTGTGAAAAAACAAGGAAAGGACCATGAGGGTCACAGCGTTGGTATTAAAAAAATGTATCACATTTTGTCTGCCAAGACACCACATGAGCAACCCATCCTCATTCCCTACTCGTCATTTGTGTGACGCTTGGGCACAGAGTTCCCTCCGCGTCGTGTAGTTGACGCGGAGGGGTCACCCGTTTCATCATTATTTGGTGTGCAGGGAAATGGTAAGTTGTGATCGTGTCTTAGTGAAGCACTTTCGTTTTTTTTTTTGTTGTTGTTATGAAGAGGAATGATTTTACTGGCAAAAATTAAACACTAAGCCTAACCTTATAACTAACCCTAAACTTAACCATTCCCTTTTTATTTAACACTAAGCCTAACCTTATAACTAACCCTAAACTTAACCATTCCCCTTTTATTTAACACTAAGCCTAACCTTATAACTAACCCTAAACTTAACCATTCCCCTTTTATTTAACACTAAGCCTAACCTTATAACTAACCCTAAACTTAACCATTCCCCTTTTATTTAACCCTTGAACCCCAAACACAAATAGTGACGAGAAGGGCCGACCCGACGCATCAAGTATGTGACGCGGAGGGACAAAGCGTCAATATATGACGAGTAGGGAATGAGGACATGTTGTTCTGTCCATGAGACATTCCAGATAGCAACAGTCTGAGATGTAACCAGCCGGCCTCCGATAACGCTCATAGAAAAGTTCTCCGGGGGGGGGGGGGTAGCGGACAAGACAAGAGGAGCAGCTGTTTGTCCTCAGTAAAACACGTCTCAGGAGAAATTAGATATCCAGCCTTTTCCAAGGCTGTTTCCAAGGGAGTCAGATAAGAATGACAAATATTTTCACTTCAGGCTCACATTGTAATTTCTGCAGCCTTGAGTCTGTAAGGGCGACTCTGTTCCAAAAATGATCCAATTCAGGACTTTTTTCCACTGATCCAAGCTCTGACATCAGATGTTGACCAGTACAGCGTCCAGAGTCCCAATCCGAGTGGGTGATCTGTTCACCTTCCGGATAAGCTCGCAAACAGCTGATTTCTCGAGGTCACCGCGCAGACCAGACGTCGGGTGCTCCAGGCATTAAGTCCTGCTGAAGTCTCCCTCATTTGCGATAGGCCAGTGCTCCACAAAACGCCAAAAAGCAAAGCGCTGCCATCGTAATCCAATATAATCCAGATTCTTCACCTCCTCCACAGAGCACAGCACAGAGAGCGAGACGCACACCATCCAACAGGAATCCATGGCGTATCCTCTTCGTCACTCTGCGAGGATGGACCGGCTCCCCCCGTGCCTTGCCTTCTGTTGAAATCTTGTTCGTATAATCAAATGCCCATACCTCCAATCCATCTTAATTTGCGTTCGAGGTGCTTTTCTGAGGAGCTGCAGGCAGCAGCAGGGGGGGAGGGGGGAGGACGGGGGAGGAAAGGACTGAAGCGACTGCCTCCTTCAGAAGCCAGAACAGAAAGGAGGTACAACACCTGGTGGAACACCTGCTACAACACCTGGTGCAACACTTGGTGACCCATCTGGTCCACCAGGCTGAGACACCTGGTGCAACACCTGGCGGTATATCTGGTACAACACATGGTGGAACACCTGGTGGTACATCGGGTACAATGTCTGGTACAACACCTGGAGGTACACCTGGTACAACACCTGGTGGTATACCTGGTACAACACCTGGTGTTACACCTGGTACAACACCTGGTGGTACATCTGGTACAACACCTGGTACAACATCTGTTGGTCCATCTTGTCCACCAGTCTGAGACACTTGGTACAACACCTGGTGAAACACCTGCTACAACACCTGGTGCAACACCTGGTCCACCAGGCTGAGACACCTGGTGCAACGCCAGGTGGTACAACACTTGGTGGGACAACACCTGGTGGAACACCTGGTACAACACATGGTGGAACACCTGGTGGTACATCTGGTACAATGTCTGGTACAACTCCTGGTCGTACACCTGGTACAACCCCTGGTGGTACATCTGGTACAACACCTGGTACATCACCTGGTGGCAGGGGCACCGTATGGGGGGTAAAAGTTGGTACAATTCCAAGGGCCCTTGATTGACAGGGGCCCCAGATTGGCCTTTTTTCATTTTTTTTTTTCATGGTGTGGTGGGACCCTGATAATAATACATTAATGGTAGTAGCTTTGTTTTTACTTGTTTTAACAGTAAAACTTAAATATTATCTCTCCCAGACCAAAAAGCAAACATCCTCATATTTAACAAACACCCCCCTGTATCTGCATGAAATGGTATGTTCCTAGCTGCTTTAGCTCACTTGACGCTGCTGGTGTTACTTTGCAGTCAGAGGATGACAGAGTAACAACAAACATGCTGCCCAGAAAAATCGTAAAATCAGGCTGTCAAAAAAGGAAAGAGAAAAAAGAAAAGGAAGACAGACAAAGGAAAGGGTGTCGATTTGTAACACAGTTTTTCCCCAAGAGAGGTGGGTAGAGATGTGCGTGATTATCAACCTGTTCGCTAGCTTAGCCTCCATTTCACGATGGCATATTATGCCATCAGTTTGAGTGTGCAGTATGTTACCACTGATTTGAGAGCAGATATATGAACTAACAATAATTTGAAGCGTGTTTGCGTTCAGAACACATGCGCACGCCACGCTTGCTCGTCGTGTCTCTGCCGGCGGCGGGGCTCCTCGTTTTTTTTTTTTTTTTTTTTTTTTTTTAATCTTGCTTTAAATAGTGAATTGCATACTCTATGCAGACGGTTGCATGTACAATTCACTAACAGTAAATATTGTGCTAGTACCAGTATTGGACCAAAGGAAGCAAGCCTTTAATGTTATTTATCTAAAACTATTGCTGGATCAGTTAGATTCTAGAGATGTGGCAAAAGCAGCTGTGCAGGGGGGCCCAATTGGATTTTTTTGTCATGGGGCCCAATATTCCTGGCGGCCCCCCTGCCTGGTGGTACACCTGATACAACACCTGGTGGTACATCTGGTACAACACCTGGTAGAACACCTGGTGGTACACCTGATACAACACCTGGTGGTACATCTGGTACAACACCTGGTAGAACACCTGGTGGTACATCTGGTACAACACCTGATACAACACCTGGTGGTACACCTGGTGGTACAACACCTGGTGAAACACCTGATACAACACATTGTGGAACTCCTGGTACGACACCTGGTGGTACATCTGGTGGTACACCTGGTGGTACAACACCTGGTGAAACACCTGATACAACACCTGGTGGAGCACCTGGTACAACACATTGTGGAACTCCTGGTACGACACCTGGTGGTACACCTGGTGGTACAACACCTGGTGAAACACCTGGTACAACACCTGGTGGAGCACCAGGCACAACACATTGTGGAACTCCTGGTACAACACATTGTGGAACTCCTGGTACAACACCTGTTTGAACACCTGCTGCAACACCTGATGGAACACCTGGTACAACACCTGGTGGAACACCTGCTACAACACCTGGTACAACACCTGGTGGAGCACCTGGTACAACACATTGGTGGTGCACCTGGTACAACACCTGGTGGAGCACCTGGTACAACACATTGTGAAACTCCTGGTACAACATCTGGTGGTACACCTGGTGGAACACCTGCTACAACACCTGGTGGAACACCTGGCACAACACCTGGTGGTGCACCTGGTACAACACCTGGTGGAGCACCTGGTACAACACATTGTGAAACTCCTGGTACAACATCTGGTGGTACACCTGGTGGAACACCTGCTACAACACCTGGTGGAACACCTGGCACAACACCTGGTGGTAAACCTCCGACAACACCTGGAGTGAACACCTGGTACAACACATGGTGGAACACCTGCTACAGCACCTGGTTGAACACCTGGTACAACATCTAGTGTTACAATACCAGGTGGTACAAATGTTACACTTGTCTTTCAAAGCAAAAAATAAAACTGTTGTTGGAATTTAAATTTTGAAAAGCCATAGTCAAACTATTAAAACCATAGAAAAATGCATCCAAAACCTTTTGGCTCATAACCTAAATTAGCTCAATTTAAAATGTTAAAAAAATTAAAATTAAAAAATTAAAATATCTAAGGTATCTAAAAATTAAATGTAGCAAAATTTTGGCTAAAATTTCAATTCATTTCAGTTTATTTCTAAAGCTCCAAGTCACAACAGAAGTCGTCTCAGGGACTGAATAGAAACATTCACATAAAATAATAATTTAACAGAAACATTCATATATAAAATAATAATTTAACAGAAACATTCATATATAAAATAATAATTTAACAGAAACATTCTTATATAAAATAATAATTTAACAGAAACATTCATATATAAAATAATAATTTAACAGAAACATTAGCGGTAGACCACCGCAGACCTGCGGTGCGCTTTGGAACTCGTTTACAGCCGCCCGGCCTCAATCAGGGCACAGATGGGGGTTCGTAGCTCGGAACCTCATATGATTCGGCGACTTTGGACCTGAACAGCACCTGGACTTGGAAGGCTGCAGTCAAAAAGAACACTGTGGCCTGGATTGAAGATAAACAAAAGACCTATCTAATCTGGTTTCCGCACGACCTTGAAAAAGAAGAAGGCTGTCTGCTGGAAACTATTCTCCTGGAGTGAAGCTGAGAGACCTTGCTGACCCCCCCCCCCCCCCCCAGAGATCTCTGTGGGTGCGCTCGGAGGCGCCGAGCTGAGACAACTGCTGAACTGTGCTATCTGAATGTTGCTCACAGACTCTTTGATCTCCTTGCATGTCGTCAAAACTGCAACAATGTCTTGTCTGGTTGTGCTTATTGCTGATAGAGTTTTTGGGACTTTATCATAGAGTGTCTTAAGGCAATCTTTGATAGATTCTTTTTTTGAATATCACAAATGATACCTATTGTGTTTTTCCTTTTTCCATATCTGTTTGACCTTCATCCGGAGACGGATGAGAGCGGCCGCGCAGAAGAACATGTCATGTGTTTGAATATGCTGCAGCTTTACATTCTCTCCCTCTTCTGGACGACTGTGTATACATCATCACGTTGTATTGGTTAACTGGTGCAATGTTAATAAAAATCTCTTGTATCTTGTATCTTGTATATATAAAATAATAATTTAACAGAAACATTCTTATATAAAATAATTTAACAGAAATATTCAAATATAAAATAATAATTTAACATTATTTATGTGAGGAGCAGACTGCTTTGAGTTTAACTCCATCATAGAACTCTCATCTTGAACAAGCATGAAGGCAACAGTGGAAAGAAAAACTCCCTCATGAGGAAGAAACCTTTAGCAGAACCAGACTCAGGACAAGCGGCCATCTGTTTCAACTGGCTGGGTTTGGTAGGAACAGATACACAATGGCAGGTCAAGAATCACATGTTAAAGGTACTATCTGCGATTTCTGCAAAGCCCTGAAACTTAGAAAAATTTTGAACAGAGACCGTTCTCCCTCCTCCCCCTCGCACTCTGGGTGACCTGCAACTCCGCCTCCTTAGCTCCTCCTCCACAGCTTGGCTGTCTCGTGAACGCGCATGCTTGTAAACACAGTTGTAATGGCGTCGGCTCAGTCAAAACACCGGTAAGGATAGACTATTTGCTTCTCAAATCTTTGCGTATTTGTAATAAAGTATCGTAAATTATGTATAACCCTTTCAATAAGTTATGTGTAGCTCTTACTTTGTGTTACATTTTATCTGTGTTATGCAGTTTTGAAACATGTCGATGGGCTTCCGATGAGGATTTTACACCCAGAGGTGTACTTCTACGTCCGAAGAAGAGGAACCCAGGAACACAGGATGTTCTCATAGTCACCATGTTTTCATGCAAACATTAAAATGATGATTGGATGAACAGTACTGTTGCTTTGTCTTATTCTTCATGAACATGCAGTGAAATAATTTTCTATTTGAAAGAACACAGCGACAAAATCTTTTTTATTTATTTATTTAGACAATAAATACACAAAAAACCTAAATAAATATGTGACAAGGATCATCAAACCGTTACATAACGCAGACTTAAATAACCATAAATAAAGCACTGAGCATCCACCCTGATGTTAAATACTCTGTTGTGTACTTAGTTTGATTTAAATAACTTTTTAATAAAACTGGACAGAAATTAAACAGAACTTAATTAACTCCAAATTCTTCCAAACCTGCAGCCTTCAGGGCAACAGAACAGCAAGCAGGGCCCAGGTGACTGATCTGGTCTTCACTTAAGTGGGTCAGGTCAGTAAATATGTGCAGCTTCTCCAGATTGTCAGCTTGTCCAAACATCTAAAGTCCATAGAGAACCACCTGATCTCCACTCTTTCATTTGTGTATATATATATAATATATATATATATATATATATATATATATATATATATATATATATATATATATATATATATATATATATATATATATATATGTTATAAATATAGGTATCTATATGTATATATACTGTATATATATATATAGTTATAAATATAGGTATCTATATAAATAAATAACTATATTTATAACTACTGTATATATACTATATATATACTGTATATCTATATATCTATG
>JBBPBX010076881.1:0-17001 GCA_038048925.1 Garcialebias charrua
TTTTTTTGTTTTTCCAACTGAACCATTAGTAAGAAGGACGTGTGTGGTGAAGACATGCTTCCTGTTTACTGTTAAAGTTTAGGTTCTTCCTGTCGTGAGGCCCAAAGTGTCTTCATTGGGTCTAACTCACACAATGTTAACATAACAGTCACAGAATGTGATGGAACACAAGCGTTCTTTGAAGCTGGATCGGAAATATTGGCAGGTTGGATCCAATATCCGATACTTAAATTATGCTGGTATCGGATGCCGATACTAGATCGGATCGTCCCCATCCCTAGTACAAGCTGTGCTCTGTGCTCAGGCATGTTGCTGATGAGATGAGCAACCCGCCAAGGCAAGTTACTTAGGGGAAACTGATGTCATTCACATCACGTGGTACATGAGGTGGAATGAAACGGTGTACTGAGGGTCCCAGTTTTACTCACAAATATAAAGTATAAAAAAAAACATTATATAAGGATCTAAGATATATGCTAAAAATTAATAGTGTAAAATAATACAGTGAATTAAACAGCAGCCTGAAGATAGTGAATCTGTTTTCCAGGCACTGCAACCAAATCCATGAGAAGCGTGAGGAGATGGTGGAGAAAATCCAGGAGATCTCTGGAGAGACGCAGAAACTGAAGGCCAAGATGACGAGCCTCAGAGAGGTCTGCAGCAAAGAGACGGAGAAGGCTCAGGTAGAGCTGCGAGCTCTGAACGCCGGGGACTGAAGGTCCTGGTCTGAGGCTAACACATGTGTGTGTGTGTGTGTGTGTGTGCAGGCGCTGTATGACACTCTGTCAAAGTCAATGGATGAGCTGCACAAGAGGATTGAGCTGCACCTCACAGACCTGAAACAGAATCTGAAGAACACATCAAACTTCTAAACTTGATGGTTTCAGACGTTCTCCTTGTTTGAAGTTACATCTGTCTAAAGTCACATCGTTTCCACAGACCAACCTTTGTGCTTTTCACCATCTATCTTTCTAAAGTTACCACGGCAAAATCAATAAAATGTTTAAAGAATGGAAGGAGCGTTTGGATGGACACGTTTTACTCAACATAAAAATAAATGATTGGTAACTCTAAATTGACCCTGGGTGTGAGTGAGACAGGTCCCTCTTGTAAATGAGTCCCCGTGGCTCAACGAGGCTAGCCTGTATAAATAAAGGTTGAATTGAATGAATGAATGAAAAAAACAATTTATTTTTTCTAAATCTTCACCCCTGGAAGACGTGTTCCTTAGAGAAATCATCTTATTTAACTGCTTCCACATCAAAATGTAAAAATCACCAGAAAACTAGTCAATCTTAGTTATCTCAGTCCAAAATAAAAATAAATAAAAAATCTCATTCAAATTAATAAAAAAATTTTTTTACCTCTTTTAAGGGTCTTTTGTTTAAGAAAATCACATTTGAGGGTTTGATTTTTAATAAAAATAAAAATCTTAAGGCAATTTTGGAAATGAATATCTTAGATCCTTCTTTAATGTTTCTTTTTATACTGTATATTTTTGTGTACCACATGTTGCAAATGACAATAAAGGACTTGAGCCTTGAAACGCTAGTTTCTCATTCGTTTAATTTTTCACTGACAGATATACGAGTGGTCTGCAGGAGCACGGTGCTCCCACTCATGACGTCCTGCTGTGGGATGAACCATCAGCTGTGGAACGTCTGATGCTGCAACCTGCGTGCATGTGGAACAGCTTTTTAGCACTAAATGTTTACTTGTGCACGTTACAAGTGTGGTTTTGCTCTTTAGATCCAAACTAAAACAGTTTTCTGCTTCTTGGGTAAGTTGAGTCCGTCTGTAGTTTTTAGAGAAGCTCTAAAATATAAAAACAGAGCTCCACCTGGTGAGCTAATATAAAAATGTAAAGTACAGGGAAGGAGGTAAAAAGAGCTCGACTGATATCTGGTAGGCCGATACTTAGACCAATACAGATGTTTGGGGTTCTGTTGGTATTAGTGGTACGTGTTGTTGCCCCAGCTGAGGTTATCATTCAGGTGCACATCCAAATACTTGTAGCTGAGACCACTTCCACTGCAGGTCCTCCGACCATCCCCTTCGTCTTCTTCACATTGATGTGCAGGTTATTCTTCCTGCACCAGCTCTCCAGGTGTTCCACAGGCAGGAGGTTGTCCATATGTAAAATGGGACTCATCATTGTTTGTGATGCATCCCACCACCGCTGTATCATCTGCAAACTTTACAATGTGACAGCCTGGATGGGTAGCTGCACAATCATGTGAGCAGAGAAAACAGGAGAGGGCTCAACACACATCCTTGAGGAGAGCCAGTACTGAGGGTGATGGTGGAGGAGGAGAAGTTGTGGATCCTCACTGACTGGTCTGTTTGTTAAAAAGTGTAGTACCCAGTTACAAATGGAGGGGCCCAGTCCTAGTGTGAATAGTTTGTCCATCAGGGTTTGGGGGATCATGGTGTTGAAGGCAGATGTGAAGTCCACAAAGAGCAGACAGACGTATGAGTCCTTCTCCAAGTGGGTGAGAGCAGTGTGTGTGGACCACAGAGGAGATGGTGTCCTCTGTTAATCGATTCTTGAGGTATGCATACTGGTGAGAGTCCTCATTGATGTTGATGGTTGTTTTGATGTTGGTCATGACCAGTTTTTCAAAGCGACCGTCGGGGTGAGGGCTACTGGCTGGTAGTCAGACCAGTCGCTGTTGGAGCTCTTTGGGACTGGGATGATGGTGGCGGTCTTCAGGCAGGTGGAAACTGTTGAGTGAGGATTAATCCTTCTGAAAGTACTGCTCACTTCTGCTGAGGTCACGCTGAGAAGCTCTTCATCCGGTGGTGAGGTGAGTGGTGCTGGGTGGTCTGTTCTGGTCTTCAAAGCGTGCATAGAACTTGTTGGCATCAGGCAGAGATGGGTCTCTAGGGCATTGTTCAGTTCTGCACTTATTACTTTATTACTATCATTTATTGTTGTTTTGTTGTCTGTACTTCTGTGTTCTGTCTGGAACAGGTCACTCTTGTAAATGAGTCCCCATGGCACATTGAGACTAGCCTGTATAAATAAAGGTTGAATGGGGGTGGGGGCCTGCAAGACCGGGGCTCGGGCATTCCTGCAGGCTCCGAGCTCCGCTGATCACCGATCCTCCAAGCTGCTGATCTGCAGGAGCGCATGAGGCCAGACCCCGAGCCCCAGGAGGCGGGGTGGACCAGGACGGGTCAGGGGAGGAGGGTGAAAACGACTTAAAAACATTTTATGTATAAAATAAAAGTTTTTTTTAATTCATCAGTGAAGATTAAAAAATAAACAGTGTCGGCTTTATCATGAAATCTGAAAGTTATGCAGCATAACTCATGTTCCCTGAAGGAAGGGAACGAGGTGCAACATACTTGCTATGGGAATTGCACCCCCGCACGATTACCTGAAGGAATACATTTACGGCAGTGGCGTCAGTGTCGCGCCAGAGGCCCCGCCCTCTGGTTATTTAAGCGGCTGACGCCCATCCATCTTTCTCCAAGATTGCACTTCACCGAGCTTTCAGCACCTCGTTCCCTTCCTTCAGGGAACATGAGTTATGGTGCATAACTTTCAGTTCCCTTTCAGTCTGGTCTCTCGGTCCAACATACTTGCTATGGGAACGTAATCCATTCACGCCCTTGAAATGCTCAGCAAAGTGCATGTGAGAACATCCGTCCTAAAAAGACAGGCAGCTCCTAGCTGCTTTCTACAGGGAATGTAGAAAGCGCATGCTAAGAGGAAAAAATGCAGAATGTAAAGAACATCAACGTGATGTTTCCACTGGGCATATATATGTACAACACCAACTAGAGACCGCCTAAGCGTGCTCCATCAGTGTGAGTACTCATCATCTCCCTTTCCCTCTGGGGCATCCTGAGGAACAGGAGGAGCAATGGACCCACCACGTCACAAGAAATTGGGTGACAAATGTGGAGGTAGAAAACCCAGGTCAAGCACAAGGTAACCTCCCAGGTCCTTACTAGAAAACCTTTCTTTTATATAGAGGGCACGACTAACAAGTGGAGCCCATCCTGATGTTGGAGATCAGTTAGGGAGAGGGGAAACCCTTCCAATAGACATCTCCTAGGCAAAACATAAACACCAAGGGGTACCCTTGTGAATGTTGTTACTGTTTGTTTTTGGGACAAAGCAACCAAAGCCTTAGGCTCCCAGCCAGTTCCTTTCAGAGGCCAGGCTGAAAGTTGCCATAACCCTGGACGTGGGTGTAGAAGTTGTCCACGTGCCTGAGTCAGCAGGTCCCTGTGAGAAGGTAATTGCCATGGTATCCCTGATAACATTGAGATCAACTCTGGGAACCACGTTTTCTGTGGCCACCTAGGGGCTATGAGAATCAGGGAAGGGCTCCCTGGCGTACCCGTTCCAATGTCGCCCCGATCAGAGGGACAGGTGGAAAGGCATAGTAAAGCACCCCTGCAGGCCAATCGTGTGCCAGAGCATCCATACCCAATGGAGCGTCTGCTTCCCTCAAGGAGAAGTAGGGGTCACAGTGTGAGCTAGCCCTGCAGGCGAACAGGTCCATAGAGGCTCTCCCAAATCGTGACCAGACCTGTTCCACAATCCGTGGGTTCAGGCTCCATTCTGACGCCAAAAGAGGTCCTCTTGAGAGGGCGTCCGCTCCATAATTTAGTTCACCAGGGACATTCTTGGAGCACACCATGTGAGCATCCTCTGCGCCAGTCCGAGTAGGGCCCGGGACCTTGTCCCTCCCTCTCTGTTGATGAAGGACACTGTGGTCCTGTTATCTGATTTCACCAGGATATGTTGTCCAGTGTAGCAGTGTGATGTTGTTACACTAGATTGTCAAGTGAAAATCTATTCCAGTAAGAAATTATGAGTATTGGCAGCTTTTATTTTGAAAAGACGACAGATCCATTTCCAAAACAGCGGGTCATTTCCTGTTTCAAAACTATTCTTTTTATTTAAATTGAATGTGTTCAGAACGAAACTGTGAATTATTATTGTTACTGTGGAACATTTTGAGTTCTTTGATTGTTGTTTTGAGTGTCAGTTGGGGTTAAGAAAGAGAAATATTAATGGATCATACCATTATAACTCATGAAAAGTTCTGCACGATCTCTTTCGCGCCCCTTGCTGCACAGACTCTCATGGAAGCAGGTACTGAAATTCTGTTTTCTGTGTTCAATATGTGTATTTTAAGCCTAATAAGTAATAATTGTACTATTGTTCTTGTAAAATAATGTGTTTTGGGACACTTAAATGCTGTTTAATAGTATTGGAACTGTGTAAATAGTTAACTAATAAATATCACATGAAGCACTGTTAAGCCATGTGCTGAAAACAGTATTGTTATAATTAAACAGGCGCGGTGGAACACTGTGATGAGAAAAAGCCTGTTTTGATGACTGTTTTCTGCTGGTTGAATGCAGGTATGTGATGTTTTGTTGCTTTTGATCTGGAATTATTTTATTTTGTTTTATTTATGTACTGTTTCAGATTGTTATGTTATCTTTGGGTTTTGTGATTAATTATTGTAATTACTTTTATTTTATTACGTGTTATTCCACACGCGCCCCTTGCTGCACAGACTCTCATGGAAGCAGGCGCGGTGGAACACTGTGATGAGAAAAAGCCTGTTTTGATGACTGTTTTCTGCTGGTTGAATGCAGGAGTAATAAAAGCCTAAAAAGCAGATGTCGTCTGGCTGTCATTCCACACAAGACACAACGCAGAATCAACTACGCTACAAAACTGGTGCCGTGACCCTTCGACTGGTCAGCTGAAGCAGACCACCGGTGTTGCTGGACGACGTCCGTTGGTTCCATCTGCGCCTTGGAGTCGCTGTCCGTGTGGAGTTCCTCGGACACTGTGGTTGGGAACCTCTCATTTCTATTTTTTTATTCTGGACAGGTTCCTGTTTCATTCCCATAAAGGGTAACAGTGAGGTCTCCCCATGGAGGGTCGCAATGTGAATGAAATGTCAACTCCTAGTCATGGGGTATTATCCATTGGTAGGGGGAGAGGGGTTTTGCAGTTTGCTACCCCAGGAAACCCAGGTGTTTTGGGCTCAGACATTTCTGAGTCTGGGAGGAAAAAGGGGTTTGATGACTTCACTAGTCAGACTTTAAGTTTCACTCCGGGACTGAGCCCAGTGATTCCCTCATCCTGTCCTGCGTTTTCACCTGATGGAGAAGCTGCCTCCATTCAATTAACAGATTTAATCAGGACCATTGGGTCAGAAATAGGAGAGTCCATCAAGATGTCGTTGATGCAGAATGCTGCGTCAGAGCCTCCACCTGCATCAATCCCGGATCACAACAAGAACACTTCACAGTCATTTCAAGGTGGTACTACTGTTATTGATGCATCAAAACTTAATCTTGTATTACGCTCTGATGTTGATGTTCCACCCTATTTTAGGGGTGACAAAACTGATAAATGTTCTGTTTTCGAGTGGGAAGACCTCATGCAGGCCTACCTTAGACAGAAACAGTCCACTAAGGCTGAACAGGTTGAAGTGGTTATGAACAGATTGATGGGGAGGGCAAGAGATGTCACTAGAGTTTGGATGCGCAGTAATGCAAAAGCTACAGATGTTTCTGTAATATTTAGTATTCTCAGACAACATTTTGGAGACACAGTCCATTCAGATCTGCCTCTAGCGGATTTCTACGCTAGCACACCATACACAAACGAGGGACCTTTTGATTACTGGATACGGCTTAACAAAGCTGCAGAGGTTGCTGAACAATGCTTGTCTAGTAAGGGGGACTCAATGACTGACCTGAGTTCACATTTGGTGCTCATGTTTATTCGCCATTGTCCGGACAGAGAGCTGGCACTGGTTTTTAAGACAAAGCCTTCTCGCGATTGGACAGCTAGTGAAGTTCAAGACCATTTAGATGAGTATTTAAGGGACCATGCAGTTGTTCGGAGCCGTGAGAAACAGAAAGTGGGGGTTACCGAGCCTTCACACGTGGGTGTAGCTGCCAATGAACAAACTGTGTTGCCCATTTCTAGAAATGTTCTGGAGCCAGAGAGCTACAAAACAGCCATTGAAAACACCACGATGGACAGGGTCTTGAGTCTTTTGGAGACAGCGCTAATCAGCAACACTCAGGCTATAAGCAACAGGCCCAATAAGCAAATCTCCAGACAATCACGGGAATGTCAGGTTTGTAGCAACCGGCAACATGACACTAGGTCACATTGTAGGATGCACAGATTATGTTTTCGATGTTTCTCTCCAGAGCACATCAGTGTTCACTGTTCTAAAACTCAGAAACCTCAAACGCACCCGATTGGTCAGGGACAGACTGATTCGCCTCAGGAAAACTAGATGGCCCTCATTTAGCGGGGGACGGTGTGGGCCTTTCTAGTGTTTCCTCCAACATTGATGATGACATCCAAACTGTCTACATGATGGCTTGCAACACAGTATCTGATGATAAAACTGTCATTTTTCAAAATGTGGCAAAACTGCCTATCAGTGACAGCCTGTTTTTCACTACAGTGCTAGTTGGCAACAAGATTGAGCTACGAGGGATGTTAGATAGCGGGTCTATGGCTACATCTGTACGTGCAGACATAATCCCTCAGTTGCGTGAGGCAGGAGTGGTGATGGGAGACGTAATCCCTCCCACTAACATTGTTCTTGTTGGGTGTGGTGGCAAACAGACTGTTCCGGTGGGAATCTGCGAACTGCAACTTAAACTGTTTGGGTTTGATTATGTTGTCCCAGTTTTGGTGGTTGATGGTCAGGCTGATGAGCTTATTGTTGGCACAAATGTGATGAAACCGCTCATCAAACAGTTTAAGTCTAATGAGGCCTATTGGCGGATACTGAGTAGACCTGACTCGACATGTTTGGATGAAAATAGTCAGTTTGTCAGTTTTTTGGCCAATCTTGAAAGGTGGAGGGGGGAGGAAATCCCAGAGAAAGTTGGGACTGTCAAACTGACCAAGGCCGTGACTCTTGAACCTATGAGTGAGCATGTGGTGTGGGGCCGCCTTCCACCTAAGACTGAACTCTCTGTGGGAAGTACTGTTGTTGTCGAACCGAGCACTTCACGTTGTGTGCACCGTAGTGTTATGGTTGGCAGAGTAGTTACTCCACTGTGGGGAGGAGGGTGGCTTCCTGTGAAAATCATCAATCCTACTATGTCTCCAATTGTGTTGAGAAGGAACGCTAAGGTGGCTGATGTGTATCCATGCATTGCTTTGGAAGATTTTGATGGTGGTACGGACGCGAGGGTGCATCAGAATGTGTGTAAAGTGGACAGTTCTCATGGCAGCCTTACAGCTGAGTCATGTTGCAGTGTTAAGACAAAAGTTGGACCTGGCAAATTGGCCGATTTGGGGCTGCAGGATCTATCTGTTAGTGACTGTGAAGTTTCTGAACATTGGCGAGAGAAGCTGACTGACTTGGTGGTAAAGTATGAAGATGTGTTTTCAAGACATCACTTGGATTGCGGCAAAGCTGCCGAATTCTGCCATCGCATCAGACTTACTGATGAACGCCCTTTTCGTCTGCCTTATCGTAGGCTTTCTCCTGCTCACTACCAAAAGTTGAAAGAAACTTTAGATGACATGGAAGAGCGTGAAATTATCAGAAAGTCAAGCAGTGAGTATGCTTCTCCACTTGTTCTTTGCTGGAAGAAAAATGGTGACTTGAGGTTGTGTACAGACTTCAGGTGGTTGAACGCTCGTACAGTCAAAGATGCGCACCCTTTACCACACCAAGCTGACATCCTGGCAGCATTGNACACTTCACAGTCATTTCAAGGTGGTAATACTGTTATTGATGCATCAAAACTTAATCTTGTATTACGCTCTGATGTTGATGTTCCACCCTATTTTAGGGGTGACAAAACTGATAAATGTTCTGTTTTCGAGTGGGAAGACCTCATGCAGGCCTACCTTAGACAGAAACAGTCCACTAAGGCTGAACAGGTTGAAGTGGTTATGAACAGATTGATGGGGAGGGCAAGAGATGTCACTAGAGTTTGGATGCGCAGTAATGCAAAAGCTACAGATGTTTCTGTAATATTTAGTATTCTCAGACAACATTTTGGAGACACAGTCCATTCAGATCTGCCTCTAGCGGATTTCTACGCTAGCACACCATACACAAACGAGGGACCTTTTGATTACTGGATACGGCTTAACAAAGCTGCAGAGGTTGCTGAACAATGCTTGTCTAGTAAGGGGGACTCAATGACTGACCTGAGTTCACATTTGGTGCTCATGTTTATTCGCCATTGTCCGGACAGAGAGCTGGCACTGGTTTTTAAGACAAAGCCTTCTCGCGATTGGACAGCTAGTGAAGTTCAAGACCATTTAGATGAGTATTTAAGGGACCATGCAGTTGTTCGGAGCCGTGAGAAACAGAAAGTGGGGGTTACCGAGCCTTCACACGTGGGTGTAGCTGCCAATGAACAAACTGTGTTGCCCATTTCTAAAAATGTTCCAGAGCCAGAGAGCTACAAAACAGCCATTGAAAACACCACGATGGACAGGGTCTTGAGTCTTTTGGAGAAAGCGCTAATCAGCAACACTCAGGCTATAAGCAACAGGCCCAATAAGCAAATCTCCAGACAATCACGGGAATGTCAGGTTTGTAGCAACCGGCAACATGACACTAGGTCACATTGTAGGATGCACAGATTATGTTTTCGATGTTTCTCTCCAGAGCACATCAGTGTTCACTGTTCTAAAACTCAGAAACCTCAAACGCACCCGATTGGTCAGGGACAGACTGATTCGCCTCAGGAAAACTAGACGGCCCTCATTTAGCGGGGGACAGTGTGGGCCTTTCTAGTGTTTCCTCCAACATTGATGATGACATCCAAACTGTCTACATGATGGCTTGCAACACAGTATCTAATGATAAAACTGTCATTTTTCAAAATGTGGCAAAACTGCCTATCAGTGACAGCCTGTTTTTCACTACAGTGCTAGTTGGCAACAAGATTGAGCTACGAGGGATGTTAGATAGCGGGTCTATGGCTACATCTGTACGTGCAGACATAATCCCTCAGTTGCGTGAGGCAGGAGTGGTGATGGGAGACGTAATCCCTCCCACTAACATTGTTCTTGTTGGGTGTGGTGGCAAACAGACTGTTCCAGTGGGAATCTGCGAACTACAACTTAAACTGTTTGGGTTTGATTATGTTGTCCCAGTTTTGGTGGTTGATGGTCAGGCTGATGAGCTTATTGTTGGCACAAATGTGATGAAACCGCTCATCAAACAGTTTAAGTCTAATGAGGCCTATTGGCGGATACTGAGTAGACCTGACTCGACATGTTTGGATGAAAATAGTCAGTTTGTCAGTTTTTTGGCCAATCTTGAAAGGTGGAGGGGGGAGGAAATCCCAGAGAAAGTTGGGACTGTCAAACTGACCAAGGCCGTGACTCTTGAACCTATGAGTGAGCATGTGGTGTGGGGCCGCCTTCCACCTAAGACTGAACTCTCTGTGGGAAGTACTGTTGTTGTCGAACCAAGCACTTCACGCTGTGTGCACCGTAGTGTAATGGTGGGCAGAGTAGTTACTCCACTGTGGGGAGGAGGGTGGCTTCCTGTGAAAATCATCAATCCTACTATGTCTCCAATTGTGTTGAGAAGGAACGCTAAGGTGGCTGATGTGTATCCATGCATTGCTTTGGAAGATTTTGATGGTGGTACGGACGCGAGGGTGCATCAGAATGTGTGTAAAGTGGACAGTTCTCATGGCAGCCTTACAGCTGAGTCATGTTGCAGTGTTAAGACAAAAGTTGGACCTGGCAAATTGGCCGATTTGGGGCTGCAGGATCTATCTGTTAGTGACTGTGAAGTTTCTGAACATTGGCGAGAGAAGCTGACTGACTTGGTGGTAAAGTATGAAGATGTGTTTTCAAGACATCACTTGGATTGCGGCAAAGCTGCCGAATTCTGCCATCGCATCAGACTTACTGATGAACGCCCTTTTCGTCTGCCTTATCGTAGGCTTTCTCCTGCTCACTACCAAAAGTTGAAAGAAACTTTAGATGACATGGAAGAGCGTGAAATTATCAGAAAGTCAAGCAGTGAGTATGCTTCTCCACTTGTTCTTTGCTGGAAGAAAAATGGTGACTTGAGGTTGTGTACAGACTTCAGGTGGTTGAACGCTCGTACAGTCAAAGATGCGCACCCTTTACCACACCAAGCTGACATCCTGGCAGCATTGGGAGGTAACGCATTCTTTAGCTCAATGGACTTGACTTCAGGATACTACAATGTCCCACTTCACGAAGATGATAGGAAGTACACTGCTTTCTCCTCTCCTCTCGGATTACATGAGTATAACCGCATGCCACAGGGTCTGTGTAACAGCCCGGCTACTTTCATGCGAATGATGCTCACGATCTTTGGTGACCAGAACTTTTTAAGCCTTCTTTGTTACTTGGATGATCTGTTGGTTTATGGAAAGTCTGAGGAGGAAAGCCTGCAGAGGCTTGAGATGGTGTTCCGACGGTTAAGAGAACATAACCTAAAACTGTCCCCATCCAAGTGTCAGTTTTTAAGAAAGTCTGTGAAGTTCTTAGGTCACATTGTTACGAGAGACGGAATTGCAACAGACCCTGAAAAAGTGCAGGCAATTGTAGGCGTGTCAGAAGCAGATCTTATGGAACCTGATGGCACTACGCCATCTCCTAAGAAGATTCGCTCTTTTCTAGGCATGGTGGTGTATTATCAGCACTACATTGAGAACTGCTCTGTGATTGCCAAGCCATTATTCCAACTGACTACAGGGACTGCCAAGCCACGGAGGGGGAAGGGTAGGAAGAAGCAGGGTTTGGCGCGTAAGCTTGTTGCGGCTGATTGGACCCTGGAGTGTAGCGAAGCATTTAGGACTTTAAAAGCTGCGTTGACAGAGCAGGTTCTTCTTGCCCACCCTGACTTTACAAAGCCTTTTTTGCTCTCTGTTGATGCGTCATCTTCCGGATTAGGAGCTGTGTTGTCACAAGTACAAGATGACCACAAGATTGCGAGGCCCATTGCCTTTGCTAGTAAGTCCTTGAATCATGCGCAGTCCAAATACCCTGCTCATAGGCTCGAGTTTCTCGCCATGAAATGGGCTATTCATGATAAGTTTAGTCATTGGTTGCGCGGACATAAATTTACTGTTTGGACGGACAACAATCCTCTAAAGTACATTCTTACCAAGCCGAAGCTGGACGCTTGTGAACAGAGATGGGTGGCCAAGCTGGCCCCCTTTGACTTTGACATTCAGTATATTCCAGGGCCGCGAAATATTGTGGCAGATGCATTGAGCAGGGAACCATTCGCTCAGCACAAGATGATGCACCGTTTGACGAGGACTCCATACAACACTTTGTTAGAAGGAGCCAGAGGTTTGTTGGTGGAAGACGTTCAGAACATGTTTCGTCTTTCTCGGGAAGAGTCTGTGGATGAGAAGCGCAAACTCACTTCTCCGACCCAGGGCTCTGTCACAGGCAGCGTGGACATTATAGACAACGGTGGGAGAGTTTCTCATGATGAGGTGTCAGCCTTATTTAAGTCTCACCGTTGTTGGAGTGAAGGTGCGAAAATGAGGGCAACCTGCTACACACAGCAGCTGGAAAAACTGTCTCCAGTGGGGCAGAGCCCACTGCCTGTCCTCACTCATGAGGAGTTGTATGATAAACAGTGTCAGGATCCTGTAGTCAGCCGGGTTTCCTTTTATGTGAACAGGGGAAGTCGTCCATCCCGACGTGAGCGTGTTCATGAATCGCGGGAGACAAATCGTACATTGCGACAATGGGGTAAACTCACGACCCGGCTGGGCGTGTTGTACCGCGTTTCTAAACATGTGGTGAGCAAGAAGAAAGTGTTCCAATTTGTGGTTCCAGTTGCTTTGAGAGGCCAGGTGTTGAAAGGGGTGCATGATGATGCAGGCCATCAAGGTCAGCAGCGCACACTGTGGCTTGCCAGACAACGTTTTTACTGGGATTCGATGGAACATGATGTCAAAGAATATGTGAGTCATTGCAAGAGGTGTGTCTTGAGCAAAGCACCAGAACCTGAGGCCAGGGCTCCACTTGTTTCTGTTGTCACATCAGCACCGCTAGAACTAGTTTGTATTGACTTCTGGTCCGCAGAGGATGTCAATAACAAGTCCATTGACGTTCTAGTGGTGACAGACCATTTTACCAGACTAGCCTGTGCTTACCCATGTCCAAATCAGTCTGCCAAATCAGTGGCTCGCGTGTTATGGAATAATTTTTTTTCCATATACGGGTTTCCAGCTTGTATTCACTCTGACAGAGGGGCTAATTTCGAAAGCTCCCTCATTGCCGAGCTACTCCAGATGGCCGGTGTTCGTAAGAGTCATACCACACCATATCATCCTGCGGGAAATGGCCAGGCTGAACGTCTAAACCGCACTCTGGGTAGTATGATCCGTGCATTGCCTCCTCGAGCAAAGGAAAAATGGCCTCAGATGCTAAACACACTGTGTAACCCAGTCCATTTTGGTTTTTGTATTTCCTCAATTTTATGCTTTCACCTTGTCCACTGTTTTGGGACTAAGTGTGAAATCTCATGAGATTTTGTGAGATTTGAGTTTCATAGAAAAACATGGCTCCTCCCATCATTTGGGAGAGCAGGTGTGTGTGACTGAGGAAGTTCAGAGCTGCTGCAGGTGGGCATTAAACAATTTTAGATGAATTTATTTTTGGACTGTCATATACTTACTGGTATGCTTCTCAGCTTTTAGATGTCTCTAAGCAGTGAGAAACTGCTGTTTTGTGCTTAAAAGACCAGAAACAAGCAAACTGGTGAGTGTTTATATTGTTTGTAGCATGCCAATGCTGGCATTAGCATGCTAAAGCAATTGTTTGTTGGCTTATGGCCTTTAAATATAAATGGTCAAATGCTATTTAATGGATTAAATGGTTATGTTGTACTTTTGTGCCATCTTTAACATTTAATCATACAGTGACTATGAATGTGAAGAGTACTCTATTTAGAAATTGTTTGTGTATTTATATTATGATAAACAATTTAGAAAAGTAAATCATGTACATGTAGATCATCAATACATTTATCCTATGTATTTGTAAAACTATTTATGGTATGGTATTGATAGTGATTTTGATATTAATACTAGAAAATGATGTTAACTTGATCCTGTTGTACAGGCCAGGTTTCTATGAGGGAGGCCAGATTTCCTATGATGGAGGCCAGGTTTCCCATGATGGCGAGCTACCACTAGGCTTCAGGCCCAAAGAACCCGGAGCCAGAACCTGAGTTGTCTTGTGCGGTAGGAGATGCTGTGGCCTGCTCCCTACACACACACCCAAAAACCTTTACAAGCGTTAAAGGCTCCTGAACATTTATTTGGTCTTCATTGACTACATTTAAACCCCTCAATCTTATCTGGACTATTGCCCTGGCCTTGGTATTTCATGAACTGTGGGATTAATACAAGCATTTGGATTTAGTCTAGATAATTTGGGAGATCTGTTCATCTGGTGAAACATGTTTATTGGTATAATGAATGGATTGATGACATTGATGACAGTTGTTTTTGTTTTGTTTTTGTACATATTGTAAATACTGTATCATATTTAATACAAAGCACCTTATGCACTGATTTTCTGTCCTTGTGTTCTTAAATACAAATGCAACCATGACCCTTCATGAGGCGAACATTAGAACCTTCTGATAACTGGCCTGCTACTAATACTTTTGAGTGATCACCACTTTGTCTGATCTTTAGCATTTACATCATATATGCTACAATATTTTATGGCGAGCTAGCCAGGAGGGTTATTTGGTTGTTTAATCTGTATTTTTGGTTCATTTGGCTATCTTGCATAATGGATGTGTTTTTGCAATGTGGTATTAAAATCCCAAATGCTGTCTTGGTAGAGGGCATATCAGTAAGTGACAGTAAGGATGAAGTTTTTGACTTTTTAAAACAGTATGGCAAGATTAATAGATTTGAAATAATTTCTGAACCTGACTCTGAATTTCATGAGTCACTAGTGGTCGAATTTTGTTCCAGTGCCGCTTTAGAAATGTTACGGCCAAAGTTACCATACACTTTGGAATTAGAAGACCACACTGGTACTTTTTGTATTTCTGATTTACCTACTGTCTGCACTACACGTGCTGTGCAAAGCAGAACCTCATCATGTCTATCTGATCTGCAGAACTTGGCTAAACTGACTGGTTTGGATTATGGTGAAGTACTAACAGCAATGATGACTCAGATTGGTCTCTCTATTGCTGCACTCAAACCTGCTGTTCCGGTGAAAGAGCAACCCACTGATAGTGAGGCTGTTGTGTCCCCACCAGTACCATCAATGAGCAACCCATCACCTGTCCCACCATCAGTCACAAGTTGGTCAGTTCCACCAACCACTGTCCCAATTTCAGGCAGTGAACCACAGCAACGATCTAGTTCCACTTCACAGCCAACACCAAGACAATCCACTGCCAGCATAAATCTCCATCCACCCGAGGTCCAGCGCTATGTCGTGGAGCACATTGTAAAGAATGAAGACAGTTCTACACATCATCAACGGCTCAGAATGTTTTCAGGGCGTGCGCCTAGACCAAACCATGAAGCAGACTTTGAAACATGGAGGTCTGGAGTGGAATTGTTACTGAAGGACCCGGCTGTGTCTGATCTCCAGCGTTCGAGAAGGATAGTGGACAGTCTCTTGCCGCCAGCTGGTGATATAGTCAAGCACCTAAGTCCTGACACACTGCCCACTGTGTACTTGGAGACACTTGATTCTGCATATGCAACAGTGCAGGATGGTGATGAACTGTTTGCTAAATTTATGGATACTTTCCAAGATGTCGGAGAAAAACCATCGGCCTACCTCCAACGGCTCCAAGTTACACTGAATTCTGCAATGAAAAGAGGGGGTGTGGCAGAGGCTGACGTCAACCGTCAATTATTACAACAGTTCTGTCGTGGGTGCTGGGACGACAACTTAATCGCAGAGCTTCAATTGAAACAGAAAAAAGTAAAGCCACCTAACTTTGCTGAACTGTTGCTCCTTTTACGTACAGAAGAAGACCAGGAAGCAGCAAAAGCCCTGCGCATGAAACAGCACCTGGGGTCTACAAAGCAGAAAGCTACGACCCATTCTCAGTTTGCCCATAGTAATGGTGAAGAAAAGGGAACTTTAGCTGCCCTGACCAGCACCACGGAGAGACTGGCCCAACAGCTAGCTGACGTCCAGCAACAGCTAGCCTTGCTGACTGCTCACCAGCCTAACACCTCTTATCACAAGACTCAGACTTTCAGGCAGCACCCTGGAAAACCTGATAAATTTTTGGCATCATCACGTAGAACCACATCTCAGCCCAAACCAGGCTACTGCTTCAGATGTGGTGAAGATGGTCACATGAGACCACAGTGCCAGAACGAACCCAATCTAACCCTTGTTACCAAGAAGAAAAAGCAGCATGCCCAGAAGCAACAAACCTCCTTTCGTCAAAATAATTTAAACTAAGTCCGGTGCCTTTTGAGGGACAAACAGGCACCATGGATCAAATTTGTCCCAGGAATAGAAAAAAAGTCACTCGGTGTGCAGAACAGTTAATAGAAAAGAGAGTTCCAGACCAAATACCAAAGGGGCTCATTGGCTCAAAATGTTCTGCCATCCTGAACATTTCTGGATCCAACTGTAACTGTCTACTGGACACAGGCTCACAGGTGACCACCATTCCTGTTTCTTTTTATAACGACAACCTTTCTGACCAACCTGTGAAGCCATTGAACAACCTGCTTGAAGTGGAAGGGGCTGCAGGACAATCTGTGCCTTATCTGGGCTATGTTGAACTCCAGTTGACTTTCCCTAAAGACTTTTTAGGAACAGATTTTGAGGTTTCAACACTTGCTTTAGTTGTTCCAGATGTCCGTCCAGAGAGTACATCACCTGTGCTTATTGGAATGAACACATTGGAGATATTGTATGCTCAATACATTGACAGTGAGTTTTCCACCTTTCAGCCCCAAGCTTATGGCTATAAAGCAGTGATGAAACTTCTGGAACTGCGT